>CM060947.1:44383627-44611404 GCA_030765055.1 Mantis religiosa
AGCGAAGAGCAATAATATCCTTCAATTGCGTCTTTGATAATCAGATTTTTCATTGATTGGCAATATGTAATTCACTAAATGCCAAATTAGTGGTTAAATAATTTGATATAAAATGTTACTATTTGCTATATCTGAAGATATACAGTAATTAGTCACAGTAAATATTTGATTTGTTATTATTCAGTGCTTTATTACCAGATAAGAACAATTGAAGATAGTTCGTTTGCGTGTGAAATATATTTGGCAGTAAACAAAGAACGGTAGTAACCTTTGTTACGCTTATATTAACTTAATATTATATTCTATTAGTATTTTTACTATAGGACTTCCTCAACAAATTACTCTATGCAATTCTGAAAACCAAAAATAGTTTTAATTATGAATTTCTACCAATAAAAAATACTATCAAAAGTAGTTACCTCTCACTTTTACATATTTTGTTTTACAAATTTTAAAAATCTAAGTAACTGAAAACAATCAATTTTAAGATACATTGTATAAAAGATAACACATTGAAGAAAATATTATCGAAATGTCATTTTATTTTGCGTGTTTGAATATTGCACACATATTTTCTGGGTTTGTGGCGATCGGCTTAATGCTATAAATTTGATATGCTGTGACTCAATGTAGTGGTAGGTACAATAGGGATAGCACAAGAATTCTCCATGAAGAAATACATGTAGATACCAATTTTCACGATCGGTCGAATCACTTTTGAGTTTATATTTTTCATATATGCATATATTTTATGTATGTATGTAGAATTTATGAAATACTTCAAGACAGAATAGTTTGAAGAAAATTTAAAAGTGAGCAATGGTGGATAGAATATAACATCTGTGAAATAGGAGAATGAAAGCAAAAGGGAGAGAAGATAGACAGAACTAATAGGCTGATTAGAATGCATAGGGCAGAGCTGTGCGCAATGATTTATCTGACGTAGCACTTTGGGAAGGAGATAAAGTTTATGCTGACTTGTGGGTTGTATATACTCCATAAGCCATGTTCAACGTCATTCTACTAATCGGCTTAGTGGACGATATATCTCAGACGGAGATCCCACGATTGATACCTTTCTGGTTAGCTAGAGAGGAAAGCAAAGCTGAGATGAGTGCTTCGTTAATTGGAAACTTCGTTTACTTTCATTTCCCTACAGCTCAACTAAGGTAAAGAAAGACTAGATGTGATGCCAAAAATTAAACTTCCAATCTACTGGAAGTATAACTTCCTGTACCACTACAAGACAAGTATTGCTTTCACCCAAGAATTCGATTATAAGTATTCAGTGAAGCATCATATATAAAAGAATCATTTTTATAAAATGTGATCACCGTAACTGAAAAACTAATATTCGGATGATTCTTAAAGAGGCCGTTTAGTTTCGTCTATCAATAGATGCGACATTATTTCAAGAAAATCTCCCACTTTAAGGACTTTTATTAACATTTTCAAATATGTATACCAACCATTGAAATTCCTTTTTGCCCCAATCATGCAAAGAAGAAAACCAAACACACATTAAAATCCTGATATACTCTGTTACACAAAAATCAGTTGACAGATGGGGGGTCTGGTAAATAATTTATAAAGTACACTGCTGTACAGTGCATTATTGGAAAGTTTTGAAATTATTGAATTATTACTTTATCTTATGTTTGCTTATTTATTTTTAATACCCTAAGAGTTCTGAAGCTCCTATATCTCACATTTACCTAAATTAGCTTCTGTGATTAAAAGGATTAGTATTTGAAGTAGACCATGGTAAGCAACAATACTCAACAATAACTTGGTGTTTTGTTTAGATGGTTGAGAATAAAATGACCCTGATGCTCTAAAAGTTATGGTCTGGTGCGTCATAATTGGCGATATGGTTTGGGCCACATTGCTTTGATGGAAATATAAAACAGTATGCACACAGGCAATTTCTAGACACCACCAGAAATTCGTGTATGTTCCTGTATGCCACTGAATCAAGAATGTAGTTTCAACAAGAAGAGACCACGGCACATAAGGTAGACCTCAGGCGTGACCTCCACGGTCACCAGACCTCAGGCTCAGCTTCTTTTATATGGACGTGTGTGAAACGGAAGGTTTTTCAGATAAAATAAATGAAAAAAAACAAATAAAACAAACATTTGTACTATTCAAAATACTCCACCTGTAACTTTTTCAAAAGCGACAGAAAATTGTCTGAACAGAGTGGGGTACTGTCTGCAAGTAAATGGACAGCATTTAGAATATATCCGGCAGTGAAAACACATACTGTAAGATTAATTTAATTTAACGGTAATAAATAAACGTGTGTTTTACACATGTCTGATATAAACAAAAGTATAAAACGAAAATAATCAATAATTAAATGTCAAAACTGACGACGACGACGACGACGACGACGACGACGACGACGACGACGACGACGACGACGACGACGACGACGACGACGACGACGACGACGACGACGACGACGACGACGACGACGACGACGACGACGACGACGACGACGACGACGACGACGACGACGACGACGACGACGACGACGACGACGACGACGACGACGACGACGACGACGACGACGACGACGACGACGACGACGACGACGACGACGACGACGACGACGACGACGACGACGACGACGACGACGACGACGACGACGACGACGACGACGACGACGACGACGACGACGACGACGACGACGACGACGACGACGACGACGACGACGACGACGACGACGACGACGACGACGACGACGACGACGACGACGACGACGACGACGACGACGACGACGACGACGACGACGACGACGACGACGACGACGACGACGACGACGACGACGACGACGACGACGACGACGACGACGACGACGACGACGACGACGACGACGACGACGACGACGACGACGACGACGACGACGACGACGACGACGACGACGACGACGACGACGACGACGACGACGACGACGACGACGACGACGACGACGACGACGACGACGACGACGACGACGACGACGACGACGACGACGACGACGACGACGACGACGACGACGACGACGACGACGACGACGACGACGACGACGACGACGACGACGACGACGACGACGACGACGACGACGACGACGACGACGACGACGACGACGACGACGACGACGACGACGACGACGACGACGACGACGACGACGACGACGACGACGACGACGACGACGACGACGACGACGACGACGACGACGACGACGACGACGACGACGACGACGACGACGACGACGACGACGACGACGACGACGACGACGACGACGACGACGACGACGACGACGACGACGACGACGACGACGACGACGACGACGACGACGACGACGACGACGACGACGACGACGACGACGACGACGACGACGACGACGACGACGACGACGACGACGACGACGACGACGACGACGACGACGACGACGACGACGACGACGACGACGACGACGACGACGACGACGACGACGACGACGACGACGACGACGACGACGACGACGACGACGACGACGACGACGACGACGACGACGACGACGACGACGACGACGACGACGACGACGACGACGACGACGACGACGACGACGACGACGACGACGACGACGACGACGACGACGACGACGACGACGACGACGACGACGACGACGACGACGACGACGACGACGACGACGACGACGACGACGACGACGACGACGACGACGACGACGACGACGACGACGACGACGACGACGACGACGACGACGACGACGACGACGACGACGACGACGACGACGACGACGACGACGACGACGACGACGACGACGACGACGACGACGACGACGACGACGACGACGACGACGACGACGACGACGACGACGACGACGACGACGACGACGACGACGACGACGACGACGACGACGACGACGACGACGACGACGACGACGACGACGACGACGACGACGACGACGACGACGACGACGACGACGACGACGACGACGACGACGACGACGACGACGACGACGACGACGACGACGACGACGACGACGACGACGACGACGACGACGACGACGACGACGACGACGACGACGACGACGACGACGACGACCCATGTAGGCCCTTGACCTCCCTAACCTACTCCTCTCTCATTCTACTCGGACCTCCGCTTTACTTCTCCAGCCCTTAACCCCCAATTTTCTCAAGTCATCTTCTACATCATCCACACATCTTTTTCTGGATCTTCCTCTTCTCCTTCTGCCATCAAGCTTACCATGAATATCTTCTTAACTACACTGGTTTCCTGCACCTGGCCAATCCACCTTATTTTTCCTTGTTTAATTTTCACTACTATATTTGGTTGTCCAAATAGGCACTGTAGCTCGAAGTTAGTCTGTATTCTCCATCCGTCCAAGTCCTTTATTGCTCCAAATATATTTCTCAAAATCTTCCTTTCCCACCGTAATAACCACTGTTCTTCTCTGGTTGTCAACACCCAACTTTCTGAGCCATAAAATGTCAAAATATCAGAATACGTACCAGTTCACAAGTGTGTGCATACCCAATATTCAAATGGGATTTTTTCGTTTCTTAGCTGACTTTTAAGTCACGTGGTATATAAATGTAAACTGAAAGTTTATGTACACGAGAAGGATATTAACGCTTTCATAAGACTATCTCGTAGAGGCATGTAAATGTGACAATCTTTTCTAGAGTACAGGCACGAAACGTTCTAGTTAAATATTCAATTAAGTAAAGGAAAGTACTGACTTGAGAATGTGTCACTCCGTAAAGGTCTGCTGAGTCGGTATTTCTTCTCCAGTAAGGGAATTCCCCTTAAGTGAATTCCCGGGGTCTGAGGGCGAGCCTTGGAAGACAAATCAATGCGGCACATTCTTGTTCTTTGTCAATAGAAGAGGAGCCAGGTACTGTCTCTAGATGATCCTGCTATTGATTCCCTTACTAATGTTCACTTTTTTGTGGAGCCATGATACATGAAGACGATATCTCCTTCTGCGCCCACTTTTATTATGACCTTCTCTATCCTCTTTTATTGGGTAGAGGAGGTATTTTAATCCACTCAGAATGTGGTGCAAAGATTTCAATGAAGATTCGCGTCTTGATTTCCTTTGGAGCAAAGGAATTAAGAAAACGTCTATCTCTGAAAAGCATTACATAAAACACTACCTAAAATTAATGATGTTTTCTTTTTCTTTTTTTTTTTTTTTTTTTTTTTTTTTGTAATTTACATCCTCCAACGTTGTCATATCGGACGATGAATGGAATGGGTGAAATGATGCTCAAATGAGCCCGGGGTCCATAGAACTTAGTTACCCCACATTCGTCTTTCAGGATAAGGGAAAACCACGGGAAAAACCTTATGCAGGTAACTCATCCTGACCGAGATTCGAACTCGGGACCTCTTGAACGTGAGGCAGACATGCTACCACACCACGCTACCGAGGCGGGCTGAATTATGTTTGAGCTAGACACCGCACAACCAATATACAAGTAGCTAGCATCTATTTTACCAAGACGTGGGTTCAAAACCTGTAGATATATACTTCTTTCAGGGGGAGGGATCCTCAGTATGGCTTCCTTCGAAAAAATAAATAAATGGTCCAGTACTCTATTAACAACTAGAAGCATTATCTGCGCCACCGTTGTGCCAGAATTTCGACCCGCAGGATTCCTTTCATATGGTAGTAGACCTGCTGTCGTATAAACTCGGTTAAAAATCGGATATGAGCTGGGTTTGAACTCGAGACATTGAGATTCAGCAGGATAGCTTCTGATGAACTGAGTCTTCCAGACCGAAGTTACTTTGGAAAGGGAGTAAAACCGGTAGTCCGTCTCGAAGGGTTATTACGTATAAAAAGCCTCAATTCTATAAATATTCGATCTCAGCATCTCAAGCAAATTAGATGAAGATTCCTGAAGATAATACCAAACCTAACTAAAACCTGCATGGAGATTTTTAAAAATGTTTATTTTCTCACAAATGGCTCTAACGATTTTTATTAAAATACTTAATATAGGCTAGTTAAATAATAATCGAACCCACTCACGGCTTCTCTCTACTGCGGGAGACGTCCAGCAGTCGCTGGGTAATTTAGGCTGGCAGAAGCGGACTGGAATAATTACCTAATAGAGGTTGGAGATATTGACCCTCTGCTCTCAAATAGGCAGCATATGTAAATATGCTCTCTCAATCTCTGAAGCCCAGCAGCAGGTGTTATTGTGATTTCTTGTACAATGTTTTCCATAAGTTCCTGTAGTATATGATAATTGGAACAATACAAATCTGTCGAAACGGAAGTCATATCGCTGCACATGTTAAAGCCAAAATGAAATCGTACAGTTGGTTCCAGCTAAATTCTGCAACAGCACATACGGTTGCCGAATTACTAAATGCATTGAGTTGTTTGATGACAAAATAATTAGTTTTGATTTTTGGCCCCCTCGCTCTCCTGACTTAACGAGTTGTGACTCTTATTTAAGGAGTTCTTTAAAAGACAACGTAACGTTCTAACTCTCGTACACTACAGGAATTTAGGGAAAACATCGTGCAAGAAATCACAATACCTGTTGCTGAGCAGTGGAGAATGAGTGAGAATATTTACGCAAGATATGTTGCCTGTTTGAGGGCAGAAGGTTAACATTTCCAGCATGTATTATAAGGTAAGGATTCCAGACCGTCTCTCCCAGCGCAAGTTCCACGGCGACTGCTGACCGTCTTGTGCAGTACAGAGAGGCCGTGAATGGGTTCAGTTATAATTTAACTACCCCGTATTTAAGATACTTTTATGAAAAATAAAATATTTATTTTGAATTTTCTTGGAATAGCCAATGAAGCCCACTTCATTCTAAATGACTTGGTTAAATGGTAAACGGTAAGAGATAGAAAAATCTTACTACACTAAAACTGTAGATTTGGTTAAAGCAAGTATATGCACCCTCGAGATAACTTTTTTTATTGGTTTTAATTTTCAAATACCTACATCTTCTTCAAATAGAAAATGTATACGCATTTTGGATGCGTATGTGCAAGAACAGAAGTAATGCGAGTACAACACATCTCAATAGCCTATGCATTGGTTTTTAAGTATTTTAACGCCTCTTATGGCATTCAGTACTAAGGCGACGGACGTTAATGATACACGAAACAAAATTATATTTGGAACCAAATACTCCCAGCCTAAGTTTACCATACCTATCTCCGTAACATTTGCCTGTTAGGACTGTAAGAAACCTCGATAACGGAGATTGTCCTGGTGAGATTTGTAGATGACCCGTTCACGAGTCCATGGATCGACGACCCATTTTGATGAATAGTCTGTAAATCCATTTTCATTTTTCAAGCATTTTGTATAATTCTGTAGAACTTGTAAATCACAAAAATAAAATTTTACTACATCAAACGTGCACAGTCGTGCATCTATAGTTTCTCAATTATATTTCTTACAGTTACTTTCAAATTCTCTTCAAAATTGATTATGCTCTTCTTTGGATTGGTTCTACTGCGAGTCTCCTGAGTCTTACACGGTATATTGGTATATTGCAATGAGAACAAAAGGTGGTGCATATGGGGAGTGGATTCAAGTTGGTACTAAAATGTGTGCTGTCCTCCACAGGAGAGAAAGTCTCCGGGTCCTTAGACGCAGGGGTTTGGAGAAGGTTCCCACACCCTCCCTGGACAGGTTTGACGCCCCATGTCAGTACAGTTACAGACAATTCAAAAACATTCTGACAGCTTCTACACTTGTGAGTGAATCTTTTCAGTTTCACTGTACAGTGAATAGGATGTATGTTTTTAACGGTTCTGCTCCTTGTGTAGCATGCATTCCTATCACACACATTCACTGTCCTTGACCCACTGTGTAATGGAGCACAATCCTTTCAGGGACCTTCTTTGCGTTGCTAAACAGTAAGTCGACTCCTCCGGGGTCACCATCCTACCTCCCCACTTACATAACCTTTGATTGACAAGTAGCTTAAGACATCCAAGGAATGGGCTGGACATTCACATCAATGTTACTACTCGGGTGGTGGTGGTGGTGGTGGTGGTGGTGGTGGTGGTGGTGGGGGTGGTGGTGGTTGGTGTGGTGGTGGTGGTGGGGGTGGTTTGACACTGAGAATTATCTCACTGTGTAATTGTTCATATCCCTTCAAATTTTCACTGCAGATCCTTTGTAAGTACTTTTGTTTAACAAATTAAGCCTATGTATAAGCCCGTCTTCTAAAAAAATGAATGTACATATGTATTTTCTAAGACTAATAGACACATTTAAAGTTAAACATATTCAAATTTTCATCAATTTGAAGGATTTTATGCGATAGTTAAATTGTGATAAAGAATTCAAATAAATTGAACTCTGCTGAGGAGGCTTAAGGTTCTCACTTCTCCCATAGCTGCGTTCTAGCGTAGAGGAAATAATGTATAAATTCCACCCTAAATTTTGATACTCAGATTTCAAACATTGAGACTTCCAAGCCATTTTAATAAAATGTACGTGTAGCACATGTTTCACAGATAAAAAACTAAACATTCCTCGGACACCAAGATTGCTATTCAAGTTTAGCACCTCCCGAGGATACGATACCAAAATCATCAAAAGAATTTCTTTGCCGAAGCGTGACTTCCAATGGAAAATATTATGTTTTTAATTTCCCAAAATAAACTCTAAAGCTTCAGGTTGTTCCAATAATGTTTTATTGAATTTTCTGGAAATATCATTTCATTCTCAATTCTTTTATATAACTAATAAATCACAGAGGCATAAAATCTTAAGAAAAATTGTCGAGGTCATTCAATTGCAATTTAGTAATTCCTTTTTCAGTTCTTAGCTATTCCTAAGCTATTCCTGGTTTTTTATTTGAATTTTAGATATACGTTTTTCAAGTTGTAAGTCGCTGTTCGTTTTTACTCGTGATCATATAAATAACTTGGAATTCCAAATCCCTCATATGGTAGTCCACTTTTCAAAAAAATTGACTTTCGCTTTATTCTTATACATGCAACGAAATGTAAATGTGGAATGAAGGTTAAAAAGAAAAGTAAGAAGAGTATAGAAGAATGAGAAGAGAAAGTCACTACATGCAGCACATCTTAGTTCTGCTTTAATAGTAGCTGTGCCAAGTGATTTTGAAATCGGTCCAGTGGATTGGAAGATACAGGAAGTGTACCGTAAGTTAATATTCCAGGACCTTAATCTATGATTTAAGGGTTGAAAGTGTCGCGATAGGTGTCAACGGTCTATCAGAACTTCTCCAACGGACCGTTTACATAACTAAACATAATGTGGATAGGCAATGATGTTGCAAATGAAATTACAAGGAAGTTTTTTATGCGCTCTGTTGAACAAAAGGTTATTATATTCGTAAAACTCAATTATTAATAGCAGTTGAAGTTCGAATCCCTGTACACGCAACAATGAAACCCTGCAACAGCATATAGAAACTGTGCAGAAATGGTTTAAGCCGGTCGGCGGGAGTTTTGGGCCATGGGTCCTTATTGATTATTTGGGCCGTCGGCCGCCGCACACTCGCGTGGGGAGGGTGCTGTCACCCGTCACTAGTGCCCCCTAAAGCAACTAACTTTTTGGCTACAGTATCCACGAGACATAATTTATTTATTACTCCGTGCTTGCTCGTAACAAAACCAACACTCGCAGTAACGTGATTTATCACCATCAAGTTCACAAGCGAAAAGTAGAAGTTCAGGGCGCCAAAAATTCTGATTTTGGTTTATTGCATATCATTCTATTGGAGTGTGGAGTATAATTTATCACCTCGGATGAAATAACTGCTTCTTTGACTGCAATCAGGTCACGTTGATGAAACGCTCTAGGGTTTTTGTAATGTTTGAAGCTTCAATTTTTATTCAATAAAATGTTTAATGAGGCCATGAAAAGTATGGGGTATGTATCCACAAAAATGGAATTTATACTTATGCTTTTACTTACGTACACAGGTAAAAATGTATTGCATTCTACTCAAAAGTTTTATACCAAAATTTCACCTTAATACACGTTTCGAGAATCTCTGAGTAAATAGACTTTTAGAAAATGTTTATCTACGTCTATATATACCTGTGAAAGGCTATACAAAAACAGTTACTTCATATGACCTCGGTATTTAAGTTCCGCAACCTTAAAAATGCAACACGAGAAGTGGCGATTTTTTTAAATTTTATCTTTGAAAGCAATTTCTATAGAAAATTGTCTATATAAATGCCCTATTATCCCAAACTAATTGTGTCACTAAGGGCTGAATTTTTTAACATTTGCAGAAAAGGTTTTATATATATAGACTGGTTATTTTTTAATTTAAAAACCGTCATTTCTCTAAAAAAAAATTAAAAACTTTATTTAAAAAAAGCATAACATTCCTTCTAGTGAACAGAAGTATTTTAGTTTGCATCAATCAATTGTAAAGGTATTGTTGAATATAACTTTAAAATTTAGCTCATATTAAATGATTGCTGAAATAATGGGTCAAACATTTGCATGGTTAGGTATTTCGATTACGTTTAAAATTTTAATGATATCTCGAGGCATACAGCCTTCTAGGCCTCATCTCTGTACCATACCACCTTACTTCGCTACGTGTCCATAAAGGTCATAGTGGCAGGCAATTTTATCTCTTCTTCTACATGTGATGGACGGCTTAAAAACGTGTCCATAGAGGCACGTGTCGAAGCGGGGCACATGGCATTATACTGTCGTCCAGTCTAATTGCTTTTTATGTTATGGACAGATGCCAGAGATTCGCCATCTGTTTGTTGTTAGCTATTTTCTTAAACTTGTGGTGGAACTGGGTTAGTGGTATTAGTCATAAAATACGGTATTTTCCTGTGGGCTAAGGAGCCCACAAAAATTAAGATTGGTCAGCCCACGGGATATGAACATGGAATCTATAAAATAAGGGACACATGCATTATCAACTGAGCCTTGCCACTGGATATTATTTTAAAAACAAATTTTAAAATTAGCATTTTAAATATATTACGTGGTGGATGCATGGCCAAGTGTCAAATATGCATCAATATCGTAAATATGGAATTACATGCACCATAAACTTTCCATATAAATACAAAACATTAAACACATTGCAGTGCTTAATTCCGCATTACAAGTAAAAACAAAACTAAATATGCATTTACATACAAATCCCATATCTGCTGACATACATGAAATAATATTTGGGAAAGGGAATTTGGAATGAAATTTTCCAGGCCTTGCATTAGGATGACACCTCGTCATTTGCTAGGAAAACGGGGGGAAACATGGTGATCCTGACGGAATTTGAACCTTAAGATATTCCCATTCAAAAGTCTCAACGACTTCGGTCATCTAAATTAGTCTTCTGTTTAGGCATGGCTCCTGTCAAAAAATTAGAGCCACGATATACAGAATTGGCTTGTATATTAAGGTGACCCAGAAGGCTGTATGCTTACAATTTTAAAATCCTGTAGTTCAAGCAACATTTTCTCAGAAACTACTAGCACGATCACAATGAATTTTTCACTGATTAATAAGTGGACATTTATTAAAATTTTACCATACAATTTTTGTGATTGCTTTTAATTAAAGGTAATATTTTTGTATTAACTGTCAATTTTGTTTTAAAAAAGTCAATTATATCCTTGCTAAATGATAATAGACTTTTAAAAAGCACTGTGCTAAACAGTGTAAAATATGTTTATAAATAACTGCTAAAAATGTGAGCTCTTTCGGTTTAATAGTTTCTGAGATAATATTCCTTATTTGAAGAAACAAATAAATATTCCAAAAGTCGAACATAAAGAAACACCACACATCTCACATTATTTTGAAAAATGTGTGTGAGAATCTCCATATTTACAATTTCTTTGGCACACCTTTCACCATTTTTCCTCAATAATTCTTAATAATTAGCACTTGTATCCAGTTTTCTCTTGGAGGAACTGCCAGACACAGAATTATTACAATCCACTTTTTTGAACTACACCAAGTCAAATGTTTTGTTTTTCAGCTTCAGAATTAACAACTATACTCACAACATAACATGGTTTTCCAACGTTTTTCCATTTTTGAACACTCTGTCACTGAATATCGGCATATTAATTATAAAAGAAGAGAACTGGCAAAGAACATTACTTTTCGGAAGCAAATTCTAACCTTTTTTCATAGAAAAATAAAGCACGTGTTACTCTGGAAACAATTGAGAAGCCAAGGAAGCCATGTTGTTCCAGTATTGCCATAAAGCGGTGTTGCACACGCATAAATATCCCACAAAATTTCTCACTCATAGAAAATTGCGCGAGCTTTGAATAAAATTCTTGTGAAACAGCTGTCAAATGAAACCGACCACAAATGCATCGCTTCAATAATGTTTTCATAAAATCTCAAATAATTGACTTACAGACTGAAGAATTGCACCATTTAAATCTCTCAAACCTGTAGTATTTTAACAAGCAAAAAACGTTTTTTTACCTATTTTGGCCTTCCGGTAAACCTCAACGTCACGTAAAGGTGGCCATATAGATCAAGATATCCTGTAAGCTTCAATTATCTGAACTTGCCGTTTTCTCAGTCAGAAAGTGCATACTTAATTGGATTGAACGCTATCAGCAATTTAAAGGCTCTATTTCCTCTCACATCGTTTTTATCCTGCAGGGGCTAAAAACGTAGGCCTCTGTGTACAAGGTGCTAATTCTGGAAAGGTTGTGGGTCCTGCTACGATGTACCTGTAACTGCCAGATCTGACCATCCTTCATATTTTCATCTCATCTCTACCTCCCCGAAGTTTAATAAATGTAGCTTTGGCCGCATTGGTGAAATTACTATGCACTTCCAAACCACATCCAAACTTTCATTAATTATAACTCTTAAAGACTGGAGTGGGGAGTTTAATACATTTGAGAACGGCGATGTTTTAAAACTTGTCATACATAGCTTCACAGGAACCTAAGACATGAAAAGTCACAACCTAAACTGATGGGTACATATATAGGAATACTCAGGACGTGATTTCCTCCATTTAGAGTGGTCATAATTAAAGAGATTGTATTCAACGTGGGACAGCACAGATTCTAGGAGTTTGAAACCTCGCAGTTTTGTTAATTCAGTATCGTGACGCCGACCAGATGAAAATACGACTTCTGAACAAGAACATAACTTTGACCACATTTTACAGTTTTTATTTCATCCAAGATGGAGCTACACTACATGTCACTGTTCAAGTGAAGGATTTGCTGCATGAAAGCTTCGGTAATCAGTGCACCATCTCTAGGTAATCATTGCCAAATGTGCAGTCGTCAGGTTGCCCAGAAGTAAATCCACGTGACGTCTCATTGCGGGAATATTTGAAAGATGGCGTGTATCACGAACGTGTCTGATTCTCTTATCTAAAGGTTACCATGCACCACGCCACGCCTTTATTGGTGTTAAATTTTTAAAGTTATGACAAAATATTTATTGCATTGATCATGGATGGTATATGCGTATTTAAAATACAAGTAAATATCTGGGGGAAGCAGAGATTGAAAGAAATAGCATTCTCATTACTTTCTTGATATATTAAATAATTATGTTTAAAAACCTTAAGTCTTCTGTGTCATAATGTTAATGGATACATACGTACGTACCATATAGAAATGTGTTATTACATATTTTCTTATAGAATGAATGGAAATTCAGCTTAAGGAATAGTAAATTTTTACGAACTTGTCGTTATGTGCTTTATGTTCCATTTTGTTTGTATGGTCACAACATTAAAACAACTATTTCAAAACTCACACCAAAAGGAATATCTTAAATCGTTTTCTTCACACACAAAAAGAAACATTTGGCATAAATGATGTGTTTTTAACGATGTATACATTTTCTATGCAGTATGATTTTTTTTCTTCTGTTCTTACGATCAACAGATTATGCAAAAGTCATTTAGAATGAAGAGTTCAAAGGCTGTTTTATGAAATCTCAGAACATAAATTTTATTTGTTATGTAAAAAACCATGAGCATACGATATATTAACAAAGTAATTAGAATTGTTTCTTTTTTTAATCAAGATATTAAAAAATAATAAAGGATAATTTTTCTTGAGTAAATTTTCTCGCAAGTTTTCACATGGCATCCGATGCCAGTATTTAACTACAGTTAATTTTTTAGTTATTGTGTTCACACACAGACACAAATGCCCCTGCGCGTATTCTCTTTTCTAAAAGTAGCTCAAAACGTGTATTTTCAGTTAAATATTGCTAATGAGCTTTTTGTTCGAATGAAATATATTCATTAGTTAATTTTAGGCACAGAGAAAGAAAGATAAATTGCCTCTAACCGAACAGTTTTGAAGTGACTTTAGGCACTTTAGCCAGAAAATCTGTTTTGACATTCCCTGGCACCTACACCAGTAGATTCCTACGTGCCAATCTTCATCTAGTAGGGCTTCAGAATTTTTATGTGAGTTTAATTTTTCCCTTATCCTCCCCCAGTGCATCCGCATCCACTTTTAATCCAAATCACAGCATGGGCAAATTCCTCTGCCAGAATGTTCAGTGATTTTCTCTGCTCACCCTGTCAGTCTCCATGACAGTCGTTCTGACCATGCCATGTTATAGATCGGCAATTGCTGACTTGGGAGCCCACGTCGAAGAGGTTCTGTAACCATAGATCCATCATTGTCGTTTTCATGACCTTCTTTTGTTTTCCTTCCTCTGTCGTCCTGCCGTTCTAGGGGTAACATGCTAGCCGCTAGTTATCATGGTCTCTCGTTCAAGTTCCACGGAAATCGATGGATATTTTTGGGAGTAAAAATTCTTACCATGACCTCCTTCGGAAGAGAAGTAAAGCCAGTGATCTCCTGTCGCAGAAATACGGCGTTAGAAAGAAATCTCAAGCCTGATGAAAAGGCCTTGGCAAAACTAAGCGGCATTTCATGCCCAATAAATGTAGAATGGGACGCTGATACCCAGAGCAGTTAGAGCACCATAAATAAAAATTCAATTTTAGATTCTCCCTTTTTCCCTTTTCATCATCTTTCACGGATTAGGTCTTATCTATTCTGACCTCACATCTGTTCAGTCCAGCTCTCTTGATCTTCTTGTCTACTTTTTCCTTTATATTTACAAATCAATGCAGGACGCGCTATGGCTGAGTAGTCAGACCGCTTGGCTATCAGCAAGGCGACCCGGGTTCGATCCCAGGCAATCTCAGAGTGAGATTTGTTGGGGAGAACATGGCGCTGGGATGGGTTTTCTCCGGGTGCTCCGCTTTCCCCGCCAGAATTCCACCGATTGTTCCATTATGTTTCCTATCATTCATCTCGGCCTCATATCCACTTCCTTCACCTTCACACCATGCATGGGCTGATCTCCTATCCTGGTTCTCTATCGGATCCAAAGCTTCGGTTCCTAAGGCTCAACCTTAAAAGATATAGAGGAACAAGAATCCCCAAATACGATAGTGGTACAATTAAATAAAAATAAATAATAAACATACCCTGGCGCGACAGCCCTAAGGGCTACCAACCCGACTGCCGGGCTCATGCCCACTTACACACGGCAAAGGTGGGTAGATCATCCAACCGATACGGGGAGGAGATATGGTCAGCATCTCGGCATCTCCCAGACGGAATCTTGGTTTTCGTGACCAGTACCACTGACCTAGCGTAAGCTCCTAACTTTCCTCACGATGCTGAATGGGCACAGGTTTTATACCCAGGACTTAAGATCCGCAACCAATGGGTGGGATCGAACCCAGTCTGGTTTCCGTGACCAGAGACCAAGGCCTTAGCCCTCTACGCCATGGCACAGGACAGTGGTAAAATAAGGGAGGTTAAAGAAGAAATAGTTTATAAATCAATGCCTTCTTTGTAATCCTACTCACTGGTATTTTTAGCAAACACTCTATCCAACTATTCGTGTGTTCTTCTATTTGTTGAAGAAGTGGTTAAACTTTTAGTTCCTCTCTAATATTTTCATTGCTAATGTTTAAACCCTTCACAGACCGTAGGAAGTACGTCTCTGCTACCGGAATTTTAGCTTCCTTTTAGGACCCAGGCTATTGGTAGTGCCTTTCTCATGCGCCACATATGTAGCTGGTGACAGTATTTTGTAATAAATATTTTGGAATAATTCACGAACGTTTTGCTCTACTTGCATATTGAAGCTAGAGACAAGGGTGCAAAGGTATCGAGAGGTCGGCTCCGGGTAACCGGAATGTAAACACAGGAACATAGTGCTTGCCCAGCGTAAACACTGTAAACGCTACCGCCGATATGATCTGAGTGTTTCTCTTGCGCAAACGTTCTGGAACTATGTCGAAATTTGCTATATCCGTGTAAGCTAGCGCTTTCGCGATCCTAGCGGGTACGTGAGTGAGTTAGTCTGGACTATGTCACAATATGTAGAAGGTT
This sequence comes from Mantis religiosa, assembly GCA_030765055.1. NCBI lineage: Eukaryota > Metazoa > Arthropoda > Insecta > Mantodea > Mantidae > Mantis > Mantis religiosa. The sequence goes on from CM060947.1 coordinate 44,400,011, forward strand.
TCAGACCCCACGATCATTAAAATCTGTACTATCCGACGTCACTTGAGAATTAATGACCCTACATTACTATGATGTACCAATACAATTTGGCTTATTAATAGGATAGTGTAAGCAGACGCAAATACTGTAGATTTGCAACACTTGGTAGCATTACTGATGATAATGAACGTGGTAATCCCTAGTTAAAGCATACTTTCGTTATGAAATCAGCAGGATCATTAGTTTTGCTTGGTGGAGAGTTCATCGTGACGCTGGTCTGAAGACGCTCCTCTAACATTCCACACGAGAGAGTGAGTACATATGACAAAGCCCGAGTCATATCATTAACGCCACGTTCAGGTAGCAGAATGAGGTCTACTGCGCGTAGTGTTCCCTCTGGGTTGCTTCACTCAATTATATCGTCCGCCGTCTACACTGGGTGTCAAATATACTGTACTTTGTATTTAATTCCAATGCATTTCAAAGATGCAGCACACAGACTTTCATGTAATTCTCCTCATTGCAAGTTCCTTTCTCATGCACCAAATTTGTCTTCACTTTCTTTTCCCTTTTTTATTTCTTTTTAGTTTTTTTTTCTAAATTGTGCTAGTGGATAACGTATTACTTTACACCTAAAAAATTGATATGAATATTTAACCAGAATTACACATTTTGAGACTTCTGAATTCTAGAAAACGCACTTTTAGAAAAACATTTATGTCTGTATGTGTGAGAGAGAGAGAGAGAGAGAGAGAGAGAGAGAGAGAGAGAGAGAGAGAGAGAGAGAGAGAGAGAGAGAGAGAGAGAGAGAGAGAGAGAGAGAGAGAGAGAGAGAGAAAGAGAGTTCCGCATTTTCAAGGGTCATTTAAGATACACTCATGCGGGCCCTCGTAGCCACGGTCGCTAGAGCGTATGTCTCTAGCGTTCCGCCGCGTAGAAGATCGCGGGTTCGTGCCCCGTTTTGGGCATGAGTGTTGATACCGAAATTAAGGTTTTCCATAAGTAAAGAATCATGATGGATGTCAGAGGAATGTTGGTTCTTTGTTACGACAAGGGCAAGGCCAGTTGAGTTGGGGGAAAGTTGTTATAACAAAAGCAATGTAAGAAAGTGTCCTTAGCAGATTTCTAAAGGGGCTCACTTGACTTGCTGAATAGGGTATTTTTTGGATCATTCATAATGGCGACTAAACAGCCACAAAGGGATCTTTGGTTAAAAAGGAGTTTTCAGTAAGTGAAAGTGGTACACCCACGCGCAGCTGTTGAAGAGCACTCCGTGGCTTGCAAGCCATTAGAACAGTCTTCGGCGTCAGGACGATCAGAGCGGTTCGAGGCGTGAAGCCTATTAGGGCAGTCCCCTTGTTCTGTCTTGGATATTTGTCGGTTCATACATACGTGAGGAACGAATAAAGTTTATCGAGTGATAAACATTTTGCCGTCAGTAACTCTAAACAGAGATTGGTAACCCTTGGTCGGCAACTTCAATTTCGTTGTTCTAAAAAAAAGAAGCAGTAAATAAATAAGTTGGAAACGGGCATTCCAGTGTCATTAAATATCCTTCTCACACACATCCACGCATACCCTGTGAGAAACCACTTTTGTTTCACCCTGAGCTAAACAAAAGTGCTTCAAACTGTATTGTCAAGTGGAACATTGTTCGCCACACATTGTTGCTTCAAATTGGCGTCCACAACGTGGAATTGTGTGCACCTATAAACGTTATTGCTTCAAATTGGCGTCCCAACGTGGAGCTGTGTGTCACCCATAAAAATTATTTCTTCAGTGTTTAGTGTATAGTGAATATGTGTGAAACTACGGAAAACAGATAAGAAAATAAACGGAAATAATGAAAACACGGTTAAATAAGAAATATGTATATGCATAGATATACATTTTTTATAAATAAATTTTTAAAAAATGGTGGTGACATGGAAGTTTTTAAGACCTCATGCTACTCTTAAATGGAAAATGTTTCGAAAACTTAGACTTTCTAAATTTATTACGATTTAAAGTAAAATGACAAATATTTAAGACACACTCATACCAAATGAAGCTGTATTTTGAACTTCTTGATAACAGCCTCTCAAATCCAATTAATTCTGATTGACTTTGCATAATTTGTGGAGAACATTTCTACAATACAATTATACGACAGAATTCATTTAAAATGTTTGAAGAGTTAGCTACTCCCGATATATTCTTTTGTTATTTGTTTAAGTTTTTCAGTTCTTGTAATTTTTTCAAACAGGATGTTACTCGTTTCTTTTATCTCCAGTTGCTCGTACAAGAGAACGGAATCAAAACCTTCACATAGCGACTATTAAGTCCACTATAAACCTACTGCATTCTCCTAATCCCGTTGTACCTGTAACGAAGTAGTAATAAAGTAATTTCTGAAAATATTAATCTAGATTAACTTGGAAAAAAGATAAATAAGCGATTTTGGGAGTACGACAAAGAAGTACAATATTAGAGGTTTTTATAGTTTTAACGTTTCTTAAACCGTAGATCATATCTAATAAATAAATAAAATTAATTAAATTATGCTCTAAGTAGACCGTGGACTACTCCTTCCCTATAAAAAGCTCCTATTGTTTCTATTCTTTGCGTAAACCTTTTTCTTAGCTACCAACTTCCTAATTCCTTATTCGTGAATCTCTTTGAATTAATATGAAACTTTTTTCATACCAATTAAACAAAAAGGAAAGTTAATAATTATTGAGCTTATTGTAAAAATTATATTTTTCACCTAAACAAGCCAGAAATGTTGGGTCTTCACATTATTTGTGCTCCTACTTAAATTCATTGCTTTCTCTTTTGTAATGAATTCTGGTCTTCCAGGAGGACCTCATCACTTTCAGAGCTTATGCTATTTAATTAAAGGAAATCGTATGTTAAAATAAATCAACCCCTCAGAACGTTACGAATACTTCCAGTGCAAAGGAATCTAGCAAGCAGTTAGCACTAATTTAATTCTTATGAATTCCACTACTTGGTATTATACATTGATACAAAAATGATTGGCGAACGATGACAAATGATTGGCGAGCAATGACAAATATGATTGGCGAGCAATGAGGTTTCTCTCAGGGTATGCGTGGGTGTGTGTGAGAAGGAGATTTTAATAACACTGGAATACCCGTTTCCAACGTATTTATTTACTGCTTCTTTTCAAACATCGAAATGAAAGTTGCCGACCAAGGGTTAACAATCTCGGTTTAGAGTTACTGAATGCAGAATCTTTATTACTCGATAAATTTATTCGTTCCTCACATATCTACGAACCGACAATTATCAAACACAGAACAGGTTGACCGCCCTAAATAGGCTTCACGCCTCGGACCGCTCTCATCGGCCTGACGCCGAAGACTGCTTCACTGACCACAGCTGCGCGTGTGTGGATGTCTAACTTTCACTCTCAGGAAGCTCCTTTTCAACCAAAATCCCTTTTTGGCTGTTTTGTCGCCATTGTAAATGATCCAAAGAATTTCCTATTCGTACTAGTCAGTGAGCCACTTTAGAAATCTTCTAAGGACACTGCTTCTTACATTGCTTTGTTATAACACTTTCCCCCGACTCAATTGGCCTTGCCCTTGTCGTAACAAAGAACCAACATTCCTTTGACATCTATCATGATTCTTTACTTCTGGCAAACCATAATTTCGGTATCAACATCTAAATCTTCCACACTTCAAAGATGATGAACCATGGACATAATAACACACTTTTCAAAAATTTAGGTATACACCTTATTTATAAATCTTGTTTCAGAAGTTGTGACTTTTTGAAAGTAGGTGAGCTCCTTCTGAAACGTATTACACATTCAAAACCGTGTCCCTTTGGATACTTATTGCATAAATGGCAATTTTCTGAATGTAGTGCAACTGTTTCATTCTTACCTGATGTCGTCCCGCGTTGCGACTGGGGATGTGGGTTGTATTCAGCCCTCCTGGATAACGATGACGAAGCCGCAAGCTGCTCACTCTTCTTGGCTGTATATGGCACTCGGATGTATCGCTGGATCTAAAACATCTGCGGATCTGCTTCAGTCTGAGCTATGAAGCGTGGTCGCGAGTGAAAGGATACATTTTCTAAATAAACTTCGAAACCAATGACACTGGGCAACAAAAACATAATTTTTGAATGTTTCGAGCAATTCATGAGGCAATTCCTACTAATTTTGGGTTGAGAAAAACAAATATGACAATGAAAAATTTTTAATAGCTCTAGATTCTATTATATACACAAGGTAGAAGTATGACATATTAACGGGTTGAGAGAAAGGAATACATTTTAATTACATACATGCCAACAACAATGAAAGTGCATTTGACTTTTTAAATGGTAATTACATGATAAGAGTTCTAAATTTCTGGACAAATACTTCACAGATGGTCAAGTATGAAGAGAATCATGTGGTGACCTATTGACTTCTTCGTCTTTTAGCTTGCCTCTTGTGATGGAGTTCCGCAGAATCCCTATACAAAGACCATCTGCAAGCATGACTTCATTTCAACGGCCCTGATATCTTTGTTCCATAACAGAAATGTCCTGATGGAATCTCTCCCCATGTTCATCACTAACAGCTCCACAACTAGGAGGGAAAATGTCTAGGTGGGAGTGGAGCAAATGGATCTTAAGGGACATATTGCATCCAAGGTTACGGTATTTTTGCAGGAGCACTGTCACCAAATGCTTGTAGTTGTCAACTCTTTTGCTGCCTAAAAATCCATGAACAACACCCTCGAAGGCTTCCCAAGCTTACTTTTCTTTCCCCTCCAAAATTTGCTCAAATGCTACATCCTTTACAAGTTCTCTTATTTGTGGTCCAACAAAAATACCTTCCTTAACTTTTGCATCACTTAATTTCCAAAATTTCTCTCTGATTGTGTTTTGTTATTTGACAGGTGTGTCAACTCCCAAAGGATTCCCCCAAATCTGAATTCTTCACTCCAAAAAATTAAATGTCACTATCTTCAAAGCAAGAGCTAATCTATCATTTTCATGGTGAGCTTTGTATTCAGCAGATGGAAATGCATGTAAATTCACTATTTTTAAGCCCGAAACATTCTCATTGTTGCCCAGTGTAATGTTTTTTAGTTTAAAAATATCAAAATGTTCAATTTAATCGGTATTATTTATAAAATTTTTCGTATAAAACTTGGCAATGGTATTGTAAACCTTGATTAAAATTAACAGAAAACTGATATTAACTCTTTTATAAGGTTACGTCGCGGCAGTGCATTTATCTCTCTTCAGCTTAAAGTTCTTCCCTCAAAAGACGCTTTCTTTCCTAGCTGTTCTCCCAAAATTATTAATTTTTTCTTCTCTCGTTGCCATCACTACCAATCAAACTTAATTTTTACTGGTCCACGTCACATATTACGCAATATCATTGTAGCAACTACCAATAATAAAATATTACATCGTCTTGAATGCATATTGCATCCTCTCATGACCCACTGTATTTGACACTTTTATTTCTTATTCATTTTATTCGATTCTTAAATCATTAAACACATTTAAACAATTTTACAATTCTTGGGGCCTAAACGAAAACAAGGTTACAGTAGAAAATCTGGCAACGTGTTCATATGAGTACACAATTTTCTCTAGTTACTAGAAAGTAATTTAACTTTATCTTCTTACTTCTAATAATCTTATATTAAAGTATATAATCGATATATTAAAGTGAAAATCTGCTATAAGGACAGTTGAATGTCTGTTCCACATCAGCGTAACTGCTGTATGTGACAATGCTAGCAGTATTAATACCTCGTGAGTGTCACTTTAAAGCAAGAACTGACATTAGAGATGGATATCGATCCCACGTCCTTAGGTAAAACGGCAGGACGATTTGTACGGCTATAAAGCCGATAGTTAAGTGCTGTTAATGTGCTCTTCAGTATCGGGGCTATGAAATGTGCTAAAACGTCAATAAAATTGAATCTGCACTTTTCTTTTACAAGGATGCTGTCAGAAGTCGCTATATCGGTTTCATTAGTCCTTATCGAATGTAGCTCAAACCTTGGTATCTAGGAGACGAGCTCAATATCTCCCAAGTCTAGACTGACTCGCTGAAAGCTTCATATTCCAGCGGTCTGGGCCGTGGTTCTTCGTAAAGTACCAATTGGGGATTATTGAAACGTGTTTCTTTGCAAGAATGTACTGTAATACAAAAAATAATTAGTTTGGAACTCATAAAAATGAAAACGTTAAAGTAAAAGTTGAAAGTTATATACTTCTATATTAAGAAAAGAAGAAAGGCGGTGAGAACAGCATGTACAGATTATGAATAACGTTTAGAAATCATGTGCTAATTATGAGAGGTTCACTGAAACTTCAGCTTTCTGCGCATTAGTTCAATTTCTCGTATAACTTCACTTTCTTCGTGTCATAATGAAATACAAAAGATGCAGCCTCTTCTTCCGCACAGCTCACTTGCTAAGGAGCCAAACTAAATATACGGGAAATCTGGCGAGAGAGCTTCTCATGAATGCTTCATGAAATGAAAGAGGACCTGAAGAACAGTTATAGCTGGTTCATCAAAGGTTGGCAAATGTCAGAAGCGTGCATATACGCTAAAATCTGAAAATTGACGATGATGAGCTTTAGGCCCTTGTGGTTCTAAGCGCCTCAATACTGATAAATGGCAAAATGAATGAACAGAAAGTCTAGGAGGTAGAAGAGTGTTTGAAATTTTTAAGAACGTCAAAGAGAGATTAAAATTGAATTTTATTCAACCAACAAAGGGATTTATACATTATATAACAGGACACGGACCTTATAAGACCTATTGGAAGAAAATCAGTAAAACTGAAAATGATATATGTGAATTATGTAACAAACAAGATAATCCTGAACATGTAGTATTTGAATGTGGAAGATATGCAATTCACCAACAAGTAGAGAGGCATGCGCTAGCAGGATATATCGTAAATGACATAATTCGAGATCAACAATTGGTAAATAAATTACAAGTTTTGACTAACTTTGTAAGTAAGAAAGCATGGGAGGTAAAAATATTCAAAGGAGAAAGAGTTGATAATAGGCGAAGAATAGTACAAGATCCAAGAAGGAGTTCTAGAATACAAAATAGAATAAGACGGGAAGAATTATTGAATAATCTAACAATGGAGTTGACTGCATGGGCGGCGGAGGGAGAGAGTGATGGCAGAGGCCATGGTGGACTACAGAATTAGTAGATTTAGATGTAGATTTAGGAAATAAGGATTTTGTAATTTTTATAGTTGTTGTTGTTTTTTTTTTTTTTTTTTTTTTTTTTTTTTTTTTTGCTTTTTTGTGTTTATTTCTGTTATTTTATTTCATTTTATTTTTGTAGAGTAGTATTCTGAGAGATTTGTATAATTATAACATTTGTAAGGATTTTATGGAAAAATAAAGAGAAAATTTGGATATATGCCCCGGTATAGTTGTCTAGGTGCCGGGGTAGAATATTCAGATTTTATTTATTTATTTGTTCTTTCACACTGGCCGTGTGTAGAACGAAATATACAAAGGTAGAGTCGGACCGAAAAATTATGTTGCTTATAAATTTAATGGATGTCCAACATTTAAATTAAGGAACGAGTAATCAAGTGTCCTTGAAACATTTTCAAGAATTCTGGTTAAACTTGAGGGACAATAAGTATTGTGCATTAAATTTCAATTTTGGACAATTGCAGTAATATACGAAGCATGTTTTTTTAAGTCAGTACCGTTTTGCGATTCCGCCGCCGCAGCGCTACGGTCGGCGTTCCGCGCATGCGCGCTGGTTACCTACATCTCTTGTCTAAGTACTGACGCCATTACAGGCTGATTCTCTATTGTATACGTTGGTTACTGAGTGTTTAAGATGCCTCCGACAATCGTGAGTCCCGCCGATTGTGAAGTACAGGCTGTTATACGATTTCTTATTGCTAAAGGCGTAAAACCGATCGATATTCATCGTGAGATCTGTGAAGTTTACGGACAAAACATTGAGTGATGGAATGGACAGGAAATGGTTGAGAGCATTTAAAGATGGCCGCACAAATGTGCATGATGAAGAACGGAGTTGGCGTCCTGCGGTCGTTACTGAAGATTTGGTGCAGAAATTGGACGAAAAGGTGAGAGAAAACAGACGCTTTACAATTTCATCATTGTGCGACTATTTTCCTCAATATTCTCGTAGTGTTTTGTATCGCATTGTGACCGAGAACTTGAGCTACCGGAAATTGTGTTCACGTTGGGTTCCGAAAATGTTGACGGATTTGCACAAAACCCAACGTTTAGGCAGTGCATTGACTTCCCTTGAGCGGTACCACAATAAAGGTGAAGATTTTTTAGAACAAATTGTTACTGGTGACGAAACATGGGTGGCCTACGTCACACCAGAATCGAAACAATCCATGGAATGGCGACATTCATCATCACCCACAAAAGTGAAGTTTAAGCAAACAATTTCTTCCCGGAAAATCATGTGCACAGTTTTTGGGACAGAAAAGGAGTATTGCTAGTGGAGTTTCTGCCTCGTAATGAGACATTCAATGCAGTGTGTTGTTGTGAGACATTGAACAATCTGCGCCATGCAATCCAGAACAAAAGACGTGGCAAGTTGAGTAAGGGTATCGTTTTGCTGCATGACAATGCCCGTCCACATATGGCTAATCGGATCAAATATCTCATCAAATCTTTTCAATGGGAAACTATAGATCCTCCATACAGCCCTAATCTGGTGCCCAGCCACTACCATTTGTTCCTGAAAGCCATATTTGGCGAAGATTTGGATAGGTAGTCAGACTGAAATTCAATATGATAGTCAAAATGCCTATCCGAATCTTGGCCTACACGTGGCTAATTAGTGATTACAATCTTTTCTTATTGATGGAATTTAAAGATATGCACAGTGCACCATATGTAGACTCACGGTGTACCTGACCTCTAAGCCCAAAAGGTAATCAGATACACATGATGTGTGCGCATGCAAGAACGGGGTCTCTTAATGTTTCCAGTGTGAATGCATTGGACGCCTGCTAACCCCAATCATAGACTCCTAACCCCGGGGTCCTTCAAATAAGATATCACTGAGAAACCTGTACAAAGCACACCACCGAGCCCATCTGTTCGGGCCACTAAAGGAAGCTCATCGTGGGATTCATTTTGAAGATGAGGCAGCTGTGAAAACATCCGTGCGTCAATGACTTAGGAAGCAAGGCCGTGTGTTTTACCACACTGGAATACATGCCCTAGTTAAAAGGTAAACCAAAACTGTGGAAACGGACGGAGATTATATTGAATAGTGACAAATTAATCGTCAATGTTGTAGTATGTACATTGGATTCAATTTTCTTGGCAATTAAAAGAGAAAATAAATAGGAGGCATTACTTTTGGACCCACCCTTGCTGACAGATCTAATAAATATATTAAAACAAACAAAACCGGGAGAAATTACGAAAATTCCGTGGCTCGGGATGGGTGAGAATTGAACTCTGGACCTTTAGAATACCAGTAACATCCGTTACTTCACCTCAACCTTGCTCGGTAACAATAGCAGTTAGAAAAGCAAATGACGTGAATCTAACGGATATTTTCTATCGTGAAATAAACGTGAATGCTCGGAGGTTCTAAACTAACACTACATTTGTCAATTTATCCCTTTTTGACATTCGACTATGAATGTTTCACCCCAACACAAGCTGTAAATTGTCTTGACAAACATCGTACGTTTGATGAATGAAGTAAATAATCGATGAAATCTCGAACCCAATGTGTAGGTGGAATACAACGCTGCTTCTACCCACCATAGGTAACCGATGGAGCAGGTAACATTAATAAAAAGGTAAGATGATGTGTTTTCGTTTGCATACGTCATTCAACAGTTCACATTATAAAAACTCACGTCCTGTCTACGACAGCTGTCGGGTTTCGTTCAAGCAAATACAGAAAGTGTTTTGTTTCCCCCTCTCCTCTGTTTCGTTAAAGCAGTTTTACGTCACTCCATTTAGGTTTATATAAAGCTTTCACTCGACGGTGGATTAGGCTGTCGTAGTGTTTTTGTTCTCTTCTGAGGGAGGGGGGGGGGGGCTAACAGGTTTTCTGTAAAATTAAACGTAGCACTGAGCACAGTTTAGTAAGGGTGCATGTTGGCCAATCTCTAGTGCTTTTAATGAACAACGGAGGTTGTTAGTAGAGCTCATTTGTTCTCCAGGTTTTGCAATACTTGAAGCTCGACAACATGCGAATTTGCAACCTAGTTGGAATTCTGTTGATTTTGTAGTTCTGTCTTTTGGTCGTTTTGAAAGTCTAATTCCCAGAAGTGTTCAGTGGAGTTAACAAATGATACTCAATACTACATTTTCGAAAAGGTTATCATCAACTTTTCACGGTTTAAGCTATCAAGGCTCGTTCCGGTCTCATAAATTTTAAATTAAGTGTTGTATCCTTTTTCTTGGTCTACCAATATTTCTTCTACCTAATGGTTTGTAATCTAAAGCTAATTTTGGAATGCGGCTATCATTCATTCTGTCGATATGTTCCTTCCAGTTATTTCTATATTGCTTTATTCTACTGTTAGCTTAAAAATATTTAATTCTTTTCGAATGCCCTTACTTCTTTTTTATCTAAAATATTGTCACCCGAACGTCGCAATTCCCTATAGAACTGGCCGGCAGGAGGGTCAGACGTGAAGTATTCCGGGCCACACCCATTTATCTCAGTCACTGAGGGGATGATTAGGGAAGTGTCACTTGTCGCTGGCCACCACTTCCCCCTTCCCCTGCCGTCTGGAACCTTCGCGGTGATTCACTGAAACGAGAGACTTCGAGAAAACAGCGATATTCCTATAAAAAGGGCTGCAGTGAGTGAGTTGAGTCAGTTCTTGGCGAGCTGCGTAGGAGCGCCGTGCTAGTGTACGGACGAGAAAACTGTGTACGTGCAATGGAAGAGTGTACGTAACTGTGAACGTGCAGTGGAACTGTAACGGATGAACTGGTGAATCGTAATTGTGTGCATTACGTAATTCTGTGTAATTGGCAAGTGTTCTGACTGTAAGTCGGTGGAAATAAAGAACATTTTGAGTTTGTGCAATTGGACTTTTAATTTCGCGAACCCACAAAGTCACAATATTATACCATGCTACATTTCTTAAGAACTTCATCTCCGCTGTTTCAATCATTTGGTTTTTTTCAGTCCAAAATTCACTACCATAAAATGATATAGGAACTGCCATTACTTTATAAAACTTTCAAATGGTTGGAGAGGATCTATACGGCAGTAGTAGAAAATAGAATGTTACATGGATCAGAGGTTTGGGGAATAGATGAGGCTTGGAGAGAGACTAATAGAGTGCATAGATCCTTTTGTAAATATATATATTGGGATTACCGATAGCATCACCTAATGGGGCAGCACAATTAGAACTAGGCAGGTATTCCACTAACATTAAAATCTTGTCAAGGCACAATGAAATATTTATACAGAATCACTAACTTGGAAGATGGCAATATTATTAAAGAAGGTTTTCATATTCAAAAGAGAAGTAACTGGGGTGGGTCTTGGGCACATAAAATGAATGATGTGTTGAGGCAGATAGGTATGGGTCATTCTTGGATAAATGCAGAGAATGGGTATAGAGGCTTCTGGAAAGAAGTTAAGCTAAGATTAGAAGATATTGATAGACAAGACATTTTTGCCAATACAAGTGACAAAACCTCGCTGATATATAGAGAAATGAAAACAACCTGGGGGAGGGAAGGATATATAGATATATGTAGTAATTTAGGGCGAGAAGATTTTGCTTGGGCGAGAACAGGAGTGAGAAACTTGAAAGGTATAGGTCAAGAGAGGGAGCTAGATAAATGTCCATTGTGTGGAGAAGAGAATGCAGATTTCCATTGTATATTAAATTGTAGTGAAACAAAGATATCGAGATAGCAGGCTTGGCTACGTAAATGGGACAATTTGTGGGGTGAAGTAGCAATAATTAGAAACAAGTTGTCAGTTTAAGGGGAAAAGAACAGGAGAAATATAGGGAATTACTTAAGGAAAGTTAAAGTGAGATGGCAAAGAACAATTAAGAGAAAAATTTAGAGTGGGATAGGTTAAATGGCAAAATCTGTAAAAAAAAAAAAGGAGTAGTGGGCCTCCAATACACAACCTAGGGTTAGGTGTATGGGGAGCAAATTATTATTCAATGGCAAGCAACACGGTAGGATTTTCAGAATTGAGGAATATGTCATTTTTTCAGTATGGATTTTATGATTGTAATCTTGATTTTGTATTTCCATTTGATGTAAAGGAAAAGATGAGAAATAAATTACATAGTTAAAAATTATAAAAATTTAATTTAGTCTCTCTTCTCGTATTTTAAGGTTATCTTTATGGTGCCAGATAAACTATTAAATTTGTTGATTTTATTTGAAATGTCACTATCTTTAAAATAAGAGATATTTTCGAAAAGGTAATTTAACAAATGTTATGTTCTAATTTTTAAAAGGAAAAGGTCACTTTTAGGCTGGAATGGGAGACATTTTTCCGAAAACATATTCATTGCGGCATCTAAGTCGTGAAGTATGGAGTCTGGTCTCTTGTTCTGGAGTTTCGATCTTTACGGAGTGAACTCCTGCATATATAATTTTAGTTTTTATGTTCCTTATTTGTGAATAAGAATCAAGAGATATTATCACTTTTCACAAAAAATTGATTTTGAGATTGGAAATACATGTTTATAGGCTCTCTGAATTCCAAAATTAGTTATTTATATGATTTACCAGGTAAGTTGTTTATTAGTAGGTTAAAAAATTTAACACCCGAGGGCTTAAATTTCAAGAGCTAGATACACATCAAACCTCGTTTGTACCATACATAAAATCCGTTACCTAAGAAACAATCGATTTGAATTATGAATTATAAAAATATTAAAATCTTTTTTACAAAATATTTACAATCATTGTTTTTACCAGGTGTAAAAGGATATTTGAGGCTTTGAATAACAAAGAATAGTAACTATTGTGATGCAAAAATAACAAATGGTAAACTATATGTCAAATAGAATGATATAGGCGATGAAAGTTTTATACTTTAAGAGATTCGAGAACCACCTCAAATTGCTACTTAGTTTCCTGTCCCAAAGGTCATCTCAATTTATGACAAAGAATATTTGTTTCAAGAAATGGTGCAGTTCAAAAGTGTTATGCATATTTGCGTGAAAATAGAAAAATTGAACATCGGACGAGGTAATCGATAGTCAAGGAGACCATAATATATATTTATACTATATTAGAGTAGGCCTCCTGAAGAATGTGTTTTTGTCTCCAATTTTGTCTCTATTCGTCTTTTTGATCTGTTAATTTGACTCTAGTAGAGTTAATTCGACTTTTTGCACAGATTATTCATGTCTAACAGTAAATGGTCTACTTTTCAGTAACAAAACTATCGTGTAATAATTATTGGCGGATAAAAGGTTTATATAAGATCATTCTTTAGCATGCCCGCCTTGGTAGCGTAGATGGTAACGTGACTGCCTCACGTTCAAGAGCTCCCGGGTTCGAATCTCGGTCAGAGTGAGTTACCTGGATAAGGATTTTTGCGGGGTTTTCCCTTATCCTGAAATACGAATGTCGGGTAACTCTAAGCTCCATGGACCCCGGATTCATCTCAGCATCATTCCACCCATTTCATTCAACGTCCGATATGACAAAGTTGGAGCATGTAAATTATCAAAAAAAAATAATAATAAATAAAATAAAGTAATAAGAACACGGTATTAGGAACACGTACTTTTTAAGATAACCTCCCCTCCCACTTAAAACTATACCTTAAATGCAAACTTTCCATTAGCTTTGTTTTAAAAAGTAGATCTAAAACTGATACACATTTATAACACTTTAATGACAAGTAAAATGTAAAGCTTAAAATTAACTTCTCTATATTATGATACATCTCCATATTTTGTTAATTGGAAAACCATAAGGGAAACTAGAAAACATGTCGATATAAAAACACAGATCAGTTGTCATAGAAACTGTCAGTTTGAATGAGATTATTTTCAAAATATCTGGTTACGGATATTAATTATAGGTAGCTTTGTAGTTTCTCTACCACGTACACAGTAAAGTGTAACTGAACTCCCCTTGTATTCCTCCAAGAAATTTCATATTGAGATTATACGTACGTTTTGAAATTACGTGATTCAAAATAGGCACTTTTAGAAGAATATCTGTGTGCGGGTATATATTTGAAAACACTAACTTCAACCGGTTCCCTGCTGATTATTCAAAGAGAACAGAACGGCAATGCCCAACCTTAGCACTTATGTGCTAATGACGTCACCTTCTCTCTTCCCCACCTCCCTCATTTTATGCATGCAGTACTTCCCCTTCAGTCATCCAGTTAACCAAGCATTAGAGAAGTTTGTTTTGAGTCCTATGAATGTCACATAGCTCGGTAAAAAATGCGTGTAGGCAAATGCACCTTCCGCTCTTTCGCGTAAGTAATAGACTTACAAAGTCATCACAAAGCGAACAGATCTTAGAATATTTAAGTATCACTTTAGCCTGCTGTATCCTTCCATAGTAGCCGTAAGAAAATGTGTAATGAAAAACCACTTCTTAAAATACTTATCGATTAATGGGAAGAGGGAAAGTAAAATAAAGCACATCCGACCTTTTAAATGGTAGGTTTCTTTTATTTCTTCTCCTAGTCGTGAAAACAGCAGGGATTTCAAAACCAACACAGTGATATATAGGTACTCTGAAAAGTTTCAGGCATAATAAAGATAAGGCATTTTTTCCCAGAAATTTCTTTTTATTTTTCAGTATACCTCCTTGTAACTCTACACACTTCTCCTACCGATGCCCCCATCTCTGTAACCCGTCCAAATAGTATTCAAAGTTTCTCTGCAAAATAATTGTTCACGAAGGGGAGTGTGTAGTTTTTTAGGGCCCATCGACAAGGTCATTTGGGCTGTTCACGAAGGTGATTGCCTCTTCATTTGACAAAAATCTCTGTACTCCGAGCGCAATTTTCAGATGAGGGAACAAAAAAGTGTCGCTTGGGGATAGATCTGATGAATTAGTTGGATGGTAAAGCAGTTCAAACCGTAGTTCATGGATTTTCGTCATTGCAACCGCTGAGGTGTGAGACGCTGCGTTGTCTTGGTGAAATAGGATTTTCTTTTTCTGCAAATGTGGCCATTTTTCCGCAAACTCTGCCTTCAGCTTGTCAAGTAATGATACGCAGTATACTCCTGTAATGGTTTTACTTTTGAACATAATCGATTAAAATAACTGCATGACTATCCCCCAAAAAAACCAGTCGCCATCACTTTCCCAGCCGAAAAAAAAAACAGTTTTGCCTTTTTTTTCTGGAGCCGGTTCGCCTTTTGGAGTGCATTGCTTGGAATATATTTTTATTTCGGGTGTATCTACAGTAATTAATCGGCGCCAAAACTCGGATTTATTGCGTTTAAACTGCGCCAACAGAGCGTTGGAAGTGTTCATTCGAACACGTTTTTGGTCTAACGTAAGCAAACGCGGCACCCAATGCGCCGACAGCTTTCTCATATCTAAATGTTGATTTAATGTGTGACAAATACGTTCTTTTGACATGTTTATAGCCTCTGCTATATCTCTCGCTGTAATTCGGCGGTCGTCTAGCACATTTGGTGAATTTTGGCGATGCTTTCGTCGGTAATTGTAGTTTTTGGACGTCCCGAACGTTCATCAACCCCCAAGCTCTTACGGCCACGTTTAAATTCAGCTGCCCAAAATTTCACTGTGGTAAATGATGGTGCAGAGTCCCCATACACATAATACAACTCATCTTTGATTTGCGTAGGCGTATTGCCTTTCAAAAACAAATATTTATTAACAGCTCGACACTCGATTTTGTCCATTTTTATAAAAACACTCACATCAACTTACTCAAACGAGTGTTACATAACTGAGAGTCCAAAATGACTGAACCTTTGGTGAGTAACTGTCAACAGATTAATTGACGAAATTCACTAGCTTTTATTTACGAGTGCTGCTACCATGTTTAGGTCGGAAATTTTTCAGATCACTCTCGTACAGTGTTTAGACATTTCGTTCTGGGTTTAGCCTAATGTTTTCTTTTATGCCTAAAGCAAAGAGTTAAATTGACCTATGAATGTTATGTTGACTAAACAAAGTAGGAACAAAAATGGATATATGAGACTCGTGAATGCAGCGCATCAAATTTGTGTGAGGAGTCCTTTTAGGGAGACCTCGATATGGAATTGTCGAGTCGAATAAAACTGTAAAAGGCTTACCCAGATGTTCTTCTATATCCTCAATAAATTAGCTACACGTCTATTACACAGATTAAATACATAAAAATACTTGATATTTTGCTTTTTGTTCATGAAAAATATTCTACAAAATCTTTATATTTTGCTATTCTTCAGAAACATAAAGGAGAATAATATATAATCAAATATTTATAAAGGTGATATTTACACTGGTGTAACTTTCTCACTTGGTACACATTATTTCATAAAATACCTTTTCTTTTGTGTGCTTCATGCTTAAGGAGATAAACAATTGTATAAGCAATTTTATAAATTCTTATGACGTGTTACCTTGCCAGTATATATGATTAAAATAGGGGAATGCACTAGTTAGACGTTTGTCAATTTTTAAGATTTGTACGATTCCTTTGACATTCCATTTAGTTTTATATGGGACATAAGAAGTGAATTATTTCCTGTTTCAGAGAAGTTTTATTTTAAAATGGAATACAATAACAATGAATCTCATTAACGTTTAACTGTAAGTAAAATATATTTAACTTAAATTACGTGATTTGACATTAACCACAGTTTATACATAGAATTTTGTCCATGTTTTACGAATTAAGACTACGTCAGTTCTTCATTATGAAGAGATAACTTCAAAGGTGAATCATGGTATACACTTCATCTGTCCAAAAATATCTTAAACATGGTATTTAAATCAGACATATTTGTAAAGATCCCATGGTAGATTTTTTAAACTCATTGTCATTTCTCAGAAGACTGGTGTTATACAGCAAAATTTTAGATACATAAAACGAGAGTTACGGAGCAATTAGCATGTGTCACAATACCTTCAGCCCACATACCATCTCAATAATGTTCTCAATTCTTAAATATTCACATTAACTCAGATTTTCTTTTAAACTCTCCGTCCCTCCCCCATTTTACAAAACCTACTCAACCTATGTTTTCATATTAATTTAATTGTACATTAAGTAAGAATATGAAGAGGTGTGCCTATTAATAGTTTGGTCCGAATTCATTTCATGATATTACTTCGCAACAAGCACGCGATAGTGAACTAGCGTTAAGAAAGGAATGCCTTATAATAGTTCGCATATCAGTGATTAGATTAAATCCAATTTCCAGAGCAAGGAATGCATTTAGTCCCCAGGAATACTGACGTGTGCTGTAAATGCAGACCTAGAAGGGCATCGATCCTATCCCGTGGCAAGACGTGCAAACACCCACTGCCTTACAGCTGCGGTAACAGACATGCAATCATCGAGTAATTAACCTTCAAATGTCCTATATCCTTAGGCTTGTATAGTGTTTGTTTTGAAGGATTTATATGCAGCTTTCTCCATTTAAACTTAAGACAAACAAATTCACAAGAATTTCCTAGTCTAGTATAGTTCATATGATACATTCTATAAACTTCTTAAGGAAAGCTGTTTTTCTATGCAGCTGTGTTAATGGAGATAAACCTTGATACCCTGGTTTGGTTAAGTTATTCACAGTAGGCACTGGAGTTCAGGAGATCGAAGAGATTTTCAGATGTTATTTTTTCTATAAGCTGGCCTTGAAATGTCAGCTTTTCAAATCTTTGCGAGAAATAGCTGAATAATGACAGCACCTTTACAAAAGAATGGAAGACTTTAAGATGTTAACTACCCTTTCAAATATGTCTGGTATATTTGATATACATGTAGTACTTTAAGTATTTTGAATTGTATTTTTGTGATACAGAGTTTTGTGACACTCTTAATGTTGACCGGCTATACAAATGTAAAATTCTTTCATGCTGAAGAGGACTTCGTAGGCTAGTATAGAAAATTCAAGTTTGCGTTTTATTTATCATGTAAACATCTTACATTTGTGGTATTTTAAGCAAATGTTTTCTAACTTGATGCAATATAGAAGTTTTCTCGAGCCAAGATTATTCCCAAATCTTTCCACAATCTGGAAGGATGAATGAGAGAGAGAGAGAGATCTAATGTACCAAAAAGTAAAAGCAATCCACTGTGTGATTTAACACCAATGTGATAAACAAAAAATTTCAAAGGTAAAAGGCCAACCCATAGGGTACTTGTCGTTAACAGCGGGATATAAGCAGAACTATAAAAAATATTTACACGAAGGTGACTACAAAACTAAGGCCAGCTTCCCAGTATTACAATGTCTGCATTTACTCTCCAAGAATATCCAGCAATGCTACGACTTCGATTCCCCTAAATTAGCACACAACAAATGTGATTCAACAAGATTAAGCTATGGACATAAACAAAGATAAAATAATTTACAATAACCGTAGCTATATAGGTAATTAAAAGTTCAAATATTCTACGTTAGTGTCCTTATGCATGTCAAAGAAATTATTATTAAAAAAGTTAAACGTTACGTCAGACGGAAGAAAGGTTATATCCAATATAAGTTTAGAAACTGACTAAAGCCACAGAAATGCTTTTCCACAAACTGAGTGTCTTAATGAGCTTTAATTTATATTAATTTCAGTTAGTATGAATAAGGCTCCAGATTATTTACAGACCATTCATGAAGTAAATTTAATTTATCATATATTTTATTCAAATCATTACAATTCCTGACTATATAAAAATGACAAAACATTTTCTATGTAAATATTGTTTGCTGTAGATAGATTTTATTGGAAATATTCACTTAGCAGTTTCGAAACAATCTGAAATTGGTTATGAATCCCCCCTTCAGTATTTTAATTATGCTCCACACACAAAAATACGACAGGAGTAGTCGAGATCGTTTTAAGACCGTTCTGTTAAATTTAATAATGTGCAGTTATTGAAATTCTAACAAAAATAACTTATGCAGTGCAGGCAACTAGGTTGCTAAAAGAAAATGACGCGAAAATAAGCAATTTGAGAGTTAATTCAAATAGGCAGGTTGTTATTAAAGCATAAGGTCAAAAATATCTACAAAATGGCGAAAGTAAATAACACTGTAGATTTGTCAGCTTTAGTGAGAAGCATCCAGAACTCGCTATAAAGGTAAAATTAACATCCGAGTATATCGGTGTGTCAACTACAACTTACAGTGTGCCTAAAGGGAAGTCTAACGCAGAAGCCCCGCAAGTGTTGTAGGTACGATTTTGTAGATAAACATTCCGCCGTAAGGTTCACTAGCTCTTGTTAATTATGGAACCTTACCCCCCCCCCCTCCCCGCCCACCTTAAAGTGCTATTGGCGGTTAATTCTAATCCTGACATTCCAGATTTAGAAAGTGCTTTCGTTCATAAATTGATTACGAGCTTGTGAACTTCAAAGGAAAGTGTTACTGTGGGTGCAGATGACTTTTTATATCGGAGAGATTTATTTTGCTAAATAAAAGCTTAGGAAGGCATACTATTTGGACGAAATCAAAGCTCATGAGCGACATACGACGGACTGATAGTACTATAGAATCCAAGAAGCATTTTAGTTGTTTTATTTGCAGGGATTGAAATTCCTAAGTAGAGGGTTAGGCACCTGATAGTGCTATACCTAGGAAGTATAGATAGTGTTGTTGAAAATGTCGTAGGTAGGATGTATTATCGGACGGGAAGACATGAAAGTAATTGACTAAATGAATTAAAGAATTGTTTCTTTTCAAATATTACAATTTTAATTCCTTCAGAAGTTAACATAAACGCTTCGTAACACAAAGTTAATGCATGGTTTCAGAAGCGTTGCAATTCCTTTTACACTGATAATGTATTTCTCCTTGAAAATTATACACAGATTATTTTGCTTCCATCTTCTACGGCGTCTGAAGTTAACTATATATAACTACCAGGTAGATACTCTATCTACCAGGGCAATGCACACAAGAGTGAAGGCTGATCCCCCCCCCCCCTTTAATGACCAGGGCGTTACCGAGCTGTCCCAAAAGGGCGCCCGGTGCCTCCGTGGGGCTTTCAATACGGCAAGACCTAGAGACTAACAAGTCTGGTCCTGTGGACCAGAGTAACGTAACGTCAGAGGTACCACGAGTGCTAGGGGTCCGCAGCGCCTGCACCACGGCAGCTGAGGGGGATGGATACCCTCCCCTACGGGGCGTCTGAAGTTAACTCTAACTCAGAGGAAGATAGCTTCGAGAGCTGTGACGTATTTCAGCCGGGAGCGAGGCCTGCAGTGCGTGTGATGTCGGGAAAGAGCCGTGTAGTACCAAGTTGCCTATATAAATGGCACTGAGTACAGAATCTGAGGGTTCAGTGAGGTGTAACGCACTCGATGACGACAATGTAGCTGCCAAGTACCAAATGGAACCGTTAAATTTGTAATGTACCGATTTATTGAAGGACAAATATACGCACAAGAAAGACTGGCTGATTTTTACTCCGAGGTTGTGTTCACTTGTCGCACGGACGTTGTGTGTGTTTGGCTCAACATATGTGTGCGAACAATTTTTTTTTTTCAGTTATGAAATTAGCTAAGTCCAAATCCCGAAGTATCTTGTTGGTTCAAAATCTAACACTCAGCCTTCGATTACAGATTTCCAAAACATTACGTCCTGACATGCAGAGAACATTACTTTGTTTTGTTTTATTTACTTTATAACATGCCTAACCTTCAAACAAACTACGAGTAGAAGTTTTATATATGTTCTCTTAGCACAGAGCCAAAATGTAACTTTTTATAAACTGTGACCAATTGTGTAATTAAAGCAGTCAGCATTAATATTACAGCACCCAAGATGTAAGTTGTACATATGATATAAACCCGATACGTTTCCTGTCTTTCCTACGCTGTCAGAACCCACCACATCAAACTGTTTCCTTCCTCTTGGGCAGCAGAAATCAGCGCGGTGACGTCACACACTAACCTGCCTTTCGCTAGGGAGCATATTTGGCGGTTATAGCTGACGGAACTGACGTCACACCACCACTACCTGGCTTCCCCTGCTCTAACTTAAATTACTGAATGGGCCTTTACTATGGCAATTCAATAATTTCTTATTGGTTCACCTCATTTTTAGTTGCACAATTTCCAAGACCATATTTGGTAATTTTCATATTTTTTCCTTTAAATCGGTTTTAAATAATTCAACATTCAAGAAACATTTCTTAAAAATTTAAATAATGTTATCATCGTTAAACAAATTAGTAATATGCATTTTCCTTTGCTTCCACCTCTTCACTAGTTACTCTACCTTCAATTGTTCTTTTCAATCTTGTTCCCCTTCTGCTACAATTCTTAATAATTTCAAATGAATCCTTTCCTAAATTAAGTTAGAATAACAAAATTAAAATATTGACAACTTTTTAAGAGTTCTGAATTAAAACAATGCATTTCACTTGTCAGAAAAAAATATTTTTAAACGTATATTTTAATTAAAATAGTATATTTTCTCTTAAAATAAAAATGCTAAAATACTGGAAAATCTCTGGAGGACGTTGAACCTCAACATAAAGTTTGGTTTTTAATCGACCATTCATTTTGGAGTTAGCTGTTTTAAAACAAAACACACTCACTCAAAAATCTTTTTCTAATGAATGCTTCTTTGTACCAGGAATCTCAAAATTTGTATTTCTCTGAAATTTTAATATTAAATTTTAGGTGGAATGCAATGCTTTCTCTGCCATTGCATATACAGAACGTAATCAGAAGGGAAGACAGATATTTTTCAATATTTTATCAGTTAATGAACCTTAAAATAAATATTTCCTGAAATTATATTATGGAGTTGTGAGTTAAATGCAATATTTTCATCACTATAATTTTATGTAGGTTAATATGAACCAGTGATAGCGTGACTTGGTAAGCTCGTAGAATTAAGTCTAGTTTGCAGAAATTCAAAATGCCCTTTACTACAAGTAAAAACACACCTTATAAACCCCTTTGCAGCAGCAGAATTGCCACACGTCCACACAGCTGCACACTTCCAATTAACAGCTCAACTTGCAACTGACTCACTCATCCGTCCGTGGTGTTCTTATACCTCCAGTCATTGTTTCTCGAAGGTTGTCGAAGCTTCATGGCCTTTCACGACGGCAACAGAAGGAGAGGGAACTATCCAAACATCTCTCTTTTTCGGCAAGCATCCAGTGCGCGCAACACTATCTATCTCTTTCACTCCCCACTTCTCTCTTTCTCTCTCTCTCGGCGTTCGCCTACGCGCGGGCTGCGACCCACCACAAATCAATGCCTCGCGACAATAGATGTTACTTTGGCAAGAAAATACATGGTCTTATAAACTGTTTTATGATTGATGTAGCTGAGGAGAGATTGGCTAGGCAACTGTAACTTTCTGCTCTAACCTGTTGGTGATTTTTCGAGGCCTAAGACTAAAAACATCAGAACTGGTTCATCAAAGTTTAATTGTGTAGCAAAATATACAATTTCAATATATATCTGAAGATCAGAATCTCAAAACTAGGATTCTCTGTTGTGTAGCACAATTATCCCATACGTGAAGATGTTCCAACAGCGAAATTAAATTGCAAATTGCTGAGACGTGTCTCATCTAAGATCAGACACTGATGACGTTATTCTCTTTAATAGAGGTTTAACCGGATTTTGTAGCCATCTCTGAACATCAGGCACAACACGGTATTGCATTACAAAGCAATCGAACAGGCAACCTCCTGTATGCTAATGCGACCACAAACAAGTGAGTGTTCATTACGAAACAGTTGACACAGTAAATCACTGTTCAGATTTCACTCACAGATACGTGGGCCCTTTCTTGCATTATTATACTATGTCCTTGGGCCTTGAAGACTGTTGAACCGAATTTACACTGGTAGGGCGAATGCAGAAACTGATAATACGGTGAAAGTCTACTTTTGGACGTAATTACATTGTTGCTGAATTAAATGAAAACCTAACGCAATTTAACAAGTCATTCAACTTCACGTTAATAACGTTTAATAACTATTTAGACGAAAAACTCCAAATTCAAAGTTTGATGCACTTTGGAAAGCACTATCAAGATGCAAATGTTTAAGAATACCTATCCCAAGTGCAAGAGTCAATATGCGATATTCTCTTTCTGAATACCAAGCATATTTATATATTTATAACCATAAGAAAATTATATAGTACGTAATTTTACTAAAAGTGAAGTTATTTTCTCGGCATTATTTTTTCCACCGCATCATCTGCAAAACCTTATATCTACTTTATGATCATCGAAATAAACGCTTACGAGGGTGGTCTTAAAACCTCTCGATCTCATCCAGAGATCGCGGCAGTACTTGTGATTTTTTTCTTACGTTGACTACCGAAGGCCGCCTGATGATCTAGCACACCTTCTACCCCCTCCGGGTGGCCGAAGTCTGGCCGGAGGTATCCGATTTCCCGCGGATAAAGGGAACACACTGCACCCTCGAGTCCAACCCAATCCGCACAACTCCCATTCAGGAAGGCGTTCCAATGTTCAGCCCGAGGTTCCTCTAATTACGTCAGAGCTACCACGAGTGCTAGGGGTCCGCAGCGCTCGCAACACAGCAGCTGAAGGGTACGGATCCCCTTCCCTATGGGGATTGGGGGCCCACAGATTTTTTGGGATTATTAGATTATCAAGGGAATTCCATGGTGTCATTAAATGTACAGAACGCTGCTCCATCTTGCTGGAAATAACCTTCTCTCAATTCGATATCTTCTCCATAAAACCTCAGCGAATATGGTGAGACGATTGCAAACATGTGTAGATGCTGGTGGAGGACACTTCCAACATTTTCTCTGAGATGTAAATAGTGTAATGTAAGCTCCCAATTATGTATTACGAGGGCTATCCAATAATAATTTTTTTTGAGACAACGCACCTTTGCTTATCCTCATAATTTTGATGGTCCTTCTCAAAATAGTCTCTCCTGAATGTGATGCACTTGTCGCAGCATTTCTGCCAGTCCTTGAAGACATGCTGGGCACCAATTTTTGAGAGATCCTTCAAAATCACCACCACAGCCTTCACCACTGCTTCTGATAATGGATAATGCCTCCCACGAAGGCGTTTCTTCAAGTTAGGAAATAAAGTCACATGGGGCTAAATCCGGACTATAGGGAGTGTGTGGGATGCACTTCACGTTGATTATTGCAAGATATTCAGCAACAACATTGGCAATATACGGCTGCGGATTATCGAGGTGCAGCATCCAGCCTGCCTCACGGAAATGTGACACACAATGAAATGTTCAGTATTTCAGAAAGTGATCTTAAGGTAATTCGTCGATCCTCTCTCACAACGGCTGCAGCAATGTTGTTTTCTTCCGTAAGAGCAGTAACTGGAGCACTGGGTTCACCTTCCTTTGAAATTGATTGTTTCCCCTCTTTAAACATTTTAAACCACCTTCGAGCTGTGCTGTAGGGAAGAACAGACTCTCCATAGGCCTCCTGTGGCATTGTATAGGCCTCAACTGAAGATTTGTTGAGACGAAAGTAAAATTTCAAAGCCGCATATTGTTCCTCGTGTGTTAGCTCCATTGCAGCGGTAGGCGATACTGAACATGTCTGAACTTGCCTGGTTCTCACAGGCGGCAACCAGGAGTACCAACAATGATACTACTACGGCGTGTTTGTTTCACATTAAGCTAGCAGAATATAATAAGATTGAATTTTAGTGCGAAAAGTTATGACTGTAAAAGAATTATGATCATTCTTTATTGAACAGCCCTCGTATATTCTCCCAGAGTTACTCGAGTGTCCTATTGTTGGTTCAAAAGTTATGGCCTATTGAAATGATTCAGGTTTATATGGGCCGCCCTGCAATTTTTTTTTTTTTTTTTTTTTTTTTTTTTTTTTTTTTTTTTTTTGCTGTGATATGTAGTTTACATAATATTATAAAACGATTTCACACTGATATCCTAAACATGGTAGTCCAGTTAGCTAGTCTTAGAGATCTTGGGTCGTGGCAAGCACACAGTTTAATGTAGAGCAGTGGGGTTCGTAGGTAAAAATCTTCCACTTGCATCTTTGTTAAAGGCTTACCTTAAAGACTAAGTTTAATAAAATATTTTAAATTAGAATCTGCACGCTCGCACATACATACACCTACACGTATATCTATATTATCTTTTGTTATATAAATACAGAAAGCAGAGGCGGTACTGGCTGCTTCTACCCACATATTCAATAATGAGATTTCATCGGAAACGATAATTTGAGATTTCCTGCGTCTAACAGAGAGAATTTTTATATAAAAGCTCTGCGTGGGTATTACCTGGAAAAGTATATTTAGATCTCGTTGAAGCACACAATTTGTAGGATATATTTTTCTTGTTATTCATCCTGAAAGCTACGCCATATGCTTATATAAAACAGGAAGTCGTAATTGGTTTCTCTCCATTCTTGCCTTTGTAAAAGGAATGGAATTTCCATACTAAAACATAGGAACTTACAACATATTCTTCCTTCCAAGGCTTAGACCAATGCCCTGAGGCTAATTCCAGTTGTGTCGGTCACCCCATCGTCTCTTTGCTCGTTATAATTCGAGGGATGTTCAATAAAGAGTCATCAGGTTTTTTTTTTTTTTTTGACAACGTACCTTTACTCATACTCATAATTTTGATGGTTCTTCTCAAAATAGTCTCCCCTGAATGCGATGCACTTGTCCCAGCGTTTCTGCCAGTCTTCAAAGACATGCTGGAAACCATTTTTGAGAGATCCTTCAAAATCGCCTCCGCAGCCTTCACCACCGCTTCTGACGATGGATAATATCTCCCACGAAGGCGTTTCTTCAAGTTAGAGAATAGAAAAACAGTCACGTGGGGCTAAATCCGGACTATAGGGAGGGTGAGGGATGCACTTCATGCTGACTTTTGCAAGATATTCAGCAACAACATTAGAAATACACGGCCGCGCATAATCGTGCTGAAGCATATAGTCTGCTTCACGGTAATGTGGTCTTTTGCACCTGATATGGACTTGCAATGTTTTCAGGACATGCCTGTAGTATTGTCCAGTTACTGATGTGTGTGCAGGTACAACATGCTGATAAACCATTCCATGAATATCAAAGAATGAGATGACCATAACTTTCGCAGCAGAAGCAATCACTTTTGCCGTTTTTGGGGTTGGTGATGGAGATTTCCCAAACTGAGCTTTACTGTTTGCTCTCAGGATCAAAATGATGTAGCCAAGTTTCATCAGCAGTGATTACGTTTGACAGAAACTCCAGATCTTCCTCTAACATCAACTTTAACTGCATATTACCTCCATTGCAGCGGTATTCGATACTGAATATATCTGAAATTAACTGCTTCTCACAGGCGGGAACCAGGAGTACAAACAATGAAACTACTACGGCGTGTTTTTTTTTTCACATATAATCTAACCGAATATAATAAGACTGAATTTTAGTACCAAAAATTATGACCGTAAAGAAATTATGATCATTCTTTATTGAACAACCCTCTTACATTTACAGGGTGACATTCTTATTGCATGTTTTTTCCATTAGTTCTGTAGTTAAACTTCTCATTAACTATACTTTTAACTCCCAACTGCGTTCTTGTATCCTAGTTCCAAATTCTGTCTCTTCTAGTCTTCCCCACCAAGTAGCACATAAAGTGCATTTGTGCTACTTCCAACCGTCTTTTGTCATGACTTTCTAACGTCGAGGTTTCACTCTCATATGTTGAGGCTGGCTTAAATACATTATACAGCCTCTTGTTTTATTTCCGTTCTCATATTTCCTCCAAAATATTTCTTAATACATCTATTCAGTCTGTAATACGTTGCTATATTCATCTCCAAATCTTCATTCACTCAATTCGTACAGATCTAACATCCCAAATAATTAAGAGTTAATATATGTTCTGATATATTGTCTATTTCTATTTTTACTAGTCTTCTATCTTTCCCATACACGATCATAATTTAGTTCTCTGGGATATCGTATTCTTTTATTTCAGTCAACATGTTCGCCTAACATTGTAATCTATTAAGTGGTCACATAAGTAAAGCCGGTTTTTTACTTTAACTTTAGTTTTTTTGGAAAATGTACCTACTAGGTTTCTTTTGTTTGGCAACGCTATTTATAAGATGCCATAGGTAGTGTTGCGTTCATTGCGAGCATGCATCAATGTTCATTTGCTAATAAATAATCACAAAGTTTGAACTTAGGGCCTTCTAAAACCTACTAGAAACAAGATTATAAAGTCGCTGCTGCAGCTCGAAGAACAAATGAAGTGGAAGGAGAAGGTGTCGTTAGTGAGCACCTGACACAACTATGGTACCAACGTTTTAACAATGGAAACCAAAACGCTAATGATTAATGATTTAGGCTTTCAGAAGAAATTGATGCATCAAAAGGTATCATATCGCCACATTAGAACATTTGGAAAATACAAAGGCTGTAGATCTGCACCTTATGAACTGACACCTCAACAGGCTGAACGTAGGTTAGATACTGTCAACTTATCCGCAATCTCATTATAATGATAGATTTGTCAGGAGAATTGTCACTTGTGATGAAAAATGGGTATATTACGGAAACCCTGATGCTTCGAAAGTGACTTGATCACAGTCAACCTGGTGTGTTCCAAACTGACGGGCGATTTATGTGGATCTTTATTCTCAAACTGGAAGTACTCTATGAAATTTTCAGACAGAGATATCCAGAATTAGTTATCCTAAATATAGTTCTATCGCAACAGGACAATGCATCACCCCATGCTACACGAACCACCACGGAAAATATTCAGGAATTGGGAGGAATTGAACTGCTACCACACCCAGCATACAGCCCTGATCTCACGCCATCAGGTTATAATTTTCGATCCCTGACCCATTTTCAATGTGGAAGAAATTTTGACAACATTAAATGCAGTACAAATGGATGTCACCGAATTCTTTGCATCAAAAACCAGAAACTAGTACCCTCGTGAAATGAACGATGGTTCAAGTCCATAGAACATAATGGTCTATACTTTGAAAAACATTTCGGATAATTATTTACTTCTCTTTGTTTAGACTGATTACTTTCGGTTGTTTTTCAAACCATTTTTCTACAAGTCTATTGATATATTACAAATAGCAGAGGTGATAGTCTACATCCTTGTCTTAATCCTTTATTTATTTGAAGGGTTTTATTTTTCCTATGCAGCTCTTAGTTCTTATAGAGACACGAAATAATTTGACTATAAATTAAGCTCCTACCGTGATTATAGTTTAATAAATAAAGGCACTTGTTGGATGAAATTCATCACGAAATTCTGCATTAAGAAAACCTTGAGTGCTGGCTGTAACAATTATGAATAGTTGCTTTCTGAGCTAATATATACCTTATTTAATCGATTAATATGATTTAAAATGTAAAAAGTTATATTTGCGAAATAGTTTCTATTGAAATTCATTTTTGGGTTAACACGGTATCTTTAAAACAAACTATTATACAGTTGAAGAACTGTTCAGCGATCAACTAGAAAACAAAAGGTAGCTGTCAAATGTAAACTAATTTCATTTGATCAATTTCTTCTCGGGCAGCCAGCCAGGTGAAAAGATGATTAGATATCAACGTTTCGGGAGTGTGCATCTCTCCCATCATCAGGATATTTATAAAATGTTATACCACAAATGAAATACTGGATGTTACACAACTATAAACAAAGACAAAACACTATCAAAATTCGCATTACTGAACAAAAGACTGTTTTCAGTAAATTAAATAGGAGGTCAGGAGATGGCGGGAGTATAGAAAATTGTATCAAAGAAACGTAACTACTTAACTTGATTATCAAGATGTATTGATCTTTGCTTCTTAATTCGACGAATTTCCATTTTTAAGACCAGTTTCCAATAGGAGCTGAACTGAAATCCCGCATCACGATTAAGCGTGCTCCTTACAGAGGAAATCTCAAAAGCTTTCTTAATTCTCCGCTACCAGTAACTGTCGCATATTGCCAAGATGGTCGTCTCCCGAAAATTAGCTCTATGGTCGTTATCAAAGCAATGCTCTGTGTTTAGTGTTTAACGCCCGCTTTTACTACATACGGCACCGCAGGCGGTGACACTGATGATACATAAGATGAAGATGGAGCACCGGTGGAATGAGATGGCGGGGGAAACCGGAGGTCCCGGAGAAAACCCGCCCCAGTGCCGCGTTGTCCACCACAAATCTCACTTTGCGAAAGCAATGCTCTGCCAGCCCAGACTTCTCAGGTTGTATTAAACGAATGCTCCGTTCATGTTCGTTTATTCTAGTAGTGATGGTCCTTCCGGTGTGTCCTATATACTGTCACCCAGGCCCGACCAACTGACGGCTGAGTGAGGGCCGGGAAGCCAATAGGCCACGCCTACCCATTTTTCTTGTAGCATAAACTGAAGGGATCGTAGGCCACTGTGCCGTCTCTTTCCCCTCCCCCTGAGTTCTGGAACATCCAGGATATTTCATCTAACCCGGAACCTTCTACACTGGCCAGTTGGTCCTATATAAGCGACGCGTCGGGCTGGAGGAGTTAGTTCAGTTCTTGGCGAGCAGCCGTGAGGAGCGTCGAGTGAGTGGACGGACTGGAAGACTGTGTACGTGCAATGGAGGAGTTGTGCGTAATTGCGAGTGCAGAGTGGACCTGTGACAGACGAACTGCTGAATTGTAATTGTGTGCGCTACGTAATTCTGTGTAATCACAAGTGTTCCAACTGTAATTCGGTGGAAATAAAGAACATTTTGAGTTTGTGCAATTGGAATTTTAATTTCACGAACCCACAAAGTCACAATACTCACGCCATCTCCTGACATGGCATTTAATTTAGTGAAACGTCTTTTGTTCAGTAATGCGAATTTTGATAGTGTTTTGTCTTTGTTTATAGTTGTATTATATCCGTATTTCATTTGTGGTATAACATTTTATAAATATCCTGATGATGGGAGAGCTGCACACTCCCGAAACCTTAATACTTAATCATCTTTTCACATGCCTGACTGCCCGAGAAGAAAGTGAGCATATTCGTTGCCAGGAGAGCTTCGGGTCTTATTTAGCTTCATTTGTTTTCAAAAACAATCTAATCTAGTCGTTAGGAATGCGTACTGGAACGTTGTTAGGAAAGGTGTGATCAATATAGTGTAGCCTGCATGTTAAAAGACGGGTGTATTATGAAGACCTGGTTGAGCAAATAAAGTTATTAATTAAGAACACTTGTTGGGTTTTGTAATCACCTAAATGCACCTTGTTATATCACCTTCATAATTCACTTTGGCTGCTCATTACACTGAGTGGCTAAAGATAGCAGTTTATGGAGTCATTGATTTTTGTGGTTAATGTAGCACTCCCAGAGATACAGTCTTCTCGCTTCGTAATAAAGACGGCTAAATTCAAATGAATTAGTCTGTTGTTCTACAGAATTATATATCCTAATATAGGTGAAAATGAAATATTATACGGTTATAGCCTCTAAAACAAGTTCTAAAGCAAACATTTCTTAACCTTTTCTGAAATGTAACTTGAGTTTGGGTGACGTAAGTCAAGCTATAGTTATTTACACTTGGGAGTAAAAGAAGTGGACCTAATACAGAAAAGAATCCTATGTTGGTACTTTCTCTCCAAGAGTCACCTTTCTATTACGTAGATAATGATTATCCGGGCTTGTGGGCCGTGGTCTAGTGGAAAATCTTATCAGTCGCAGCCGAGTGTGTTACAGCCACGCCACTGAAAATGTTCGACGGAGCTTCGAACGAAACGTCTAGAAGATTTTCCACTAGACCACGGCCCACAAGACCGGATAATGAGTATCTACGTAACGAATTGGTGTGGGGTCTCTCTTGGGGTGTCCTTTTGGTGTGGTATGGCAGGATGGTTAAGGATTACGTGTCGGTGAGCAGCAGTACACTCTTATGGTCCAGCAGTTCTCACCAGCCATTGAAAAATTCTGCTTCAATTCCCTGTGGATTGTTTACTTCCACAACTCTTACCTGCCGGATTGCTCTTCTTTTCTCACTTGCTATTACTCTCGTTGCATCGCCTTCTCTCTTTGAGAATATTTAATCCCACCACGTTTGAAATCTAGCCCCAATATTAACTCACCATCAGATACTAAACTAACACGTCTTCTTCCTATCGTTGTATCCAACCGAGTGGCACTTCTCACTGCGCCCTATTCTCGGCTTCTTCCTAGATTTGTTTGTCTATCTCCACCCTTTTTCTATTTGTTCTCTATTTCACGCCTATCACGTGGTTTACGCTATGTTTTATTGGGGGAGTTTATTTCTACGATTTTACCATATTGGCCATTTCTATTCACCTTCAACTGTGCAGCAGTCACGGGTCCAACCCCTAAAGTTGTATGACCTCTTGGCGTCATAACGGTACTGCATCCTGCCTCTAGATATTTTACTTAAACCTCGTTATTGTTTCTGGCTCCGTGCTGGCGAAGGCATTTTGGGTCTCTATTGTCCTATTGTTTACGTATCCGGCCTCCTCTGCCCATTTTAACTTACGGCAACTTTTTCCCTATATTTACTTCATATACACGTTATTTCAATTACAATATTCCTTTTGACTTTATTTCTTATCATATATTCCCAATTGCTTATTAATAATTTACGAGGGATGTTTTTTTTTAAGTAAGTACCGTTTTGGAATTAAAAAAGACGTGCATAGATATCGCAATAATTTTATTTTTACATGTACCTTGATCTACTTTTCTACATAATTTCCGTGAACATTGAGGCACTTGTCATAACGTGGTACCAGTTTTTGAATACCCTCCTCATAAAATTCTGCCGCCTGACGTGTTAACCACTATATCACAACTATTTTGACTTCTTTATCGTCTTGAAGACGCTGACCGCCCAGATGTTTCTTCAAGTACAGTAACAAATGGTAGTCGCTGGGCGCCAGAAGAGGGCTGTAAGGAGGAAGATCTAGAGTTTCCCATTGAAAAGATTTGATGGGATTTTTGGTCCGATTAGCCACATGTGGACAGGCATTGTCATGCAGCAAAGCGATACCCTTACACAACTTGCCACGTCTTTTGTTCTGGATTGCATGCCGCAGATTGTTCAATATCTCACAATAAGGCGCTGCATTGATTATCTCATTACGAGGCAGAAACTCCACTAGCAATACTCCTTTTCTGTCCCAAAAAACTGTGCACATTATTTTCCGGGCAGAAATTGTTTGCTTAAACTTCACTTTTGTGGGTGACGATGAATGCCGCCATTCCATGGATTATTGTTTGGATTCTGGTGTGACGTAGGCCACCCATGTTTCGTCACCAGTAACAATTTGGTCTAAAGAAAACTTCACCTTCATTGTGGTACTGCTCAAGGAAAGTCAATGCACTGCCTAAACGTTGGCTTTTGTGCAAATCCGTCAACATTTTCGGAACCCAACGTGAACACAATTTCCGGTACTTCAAGTTCTCGGTCACAATGCGATACAAAACACTACGAGAATATTGAGGAAAACAGTCGCACGGTGATGAAATTGTGAAGCGTCTGTTTTCTCTCACCTTTTCGTCCACTTTCTGCACCAAATCTTCAGTAACGACCGAAGGACGCCCACTCCATTCTTCATCATGCACATTTGTGCGGCCATCTTTAAATGCTCTCGCCCATTTCTTTACTGTTCCATCACTCATAATGTTTTGTCTGTAAACTTCACAGATCTCACGATGAATATCGATCGGTTTTACGCCTTTAGCTCTAAGACATCGTATAACAGCCCGTACTTCACAATCGGCGGGACTCACGAGTGTCGGAGGCATCTTAAACACTCAGTAACGAACGTATACAATGACGAATCAGACTGTAATGGCGTCAGTGCGTATATAAGAGATGTAGGTAACCAGCGCGCATGTGCGGAACGCCGACCGTAGCGCTGCGGCGGCGGGATCGCAAAACGGTACTGACTTAGAAAACATGCCTCGTATATGGTTTTATCATCCCTGTGGTTTGTGCTTCAGACTCCGGCCTGAAAGCCTTCGTACTTCAGTTTTCACCTTTCTTTGTTGAAAAGTTTCCTACGTCATTACAAAAGATAGGTTTCCTTCAGAAGAGAAGTAAAGCCGGTGATCGTAAGTTTACGACGCGTAAGGGAACCTCAAGCCCGATGAAAGGCCCTACTGGTTTGGTTAGCTGGTTAGGCGTTAGACTATTAATTCAGACTGCTGGTTCAAATCCCACCCAGACCGATGGCTCTTAACTAACTTTTAAAGTGACAACTCCACGTCATGTATCTAAAATAAATCCTGCAGGACAAAATTTTAGTATAACGAAGGCATTTTATGACACTGTTTATTAACAGTTTTCCATTCTAAATTATGATACTCCTTATATTTCTATGATAAATATGTCTTCCTCTCTACTCTAATTCAAAGAACAATTTTATTATTGAACTCAATTTTATGTCTTCTGGCGTTTATTAATCCCTTTTTGACACCTTTCCGTATGTATTTTGTCTATTTTCTCTTTGTCATACTGACCCCTTGACAATTCTCCCCAAACCAGTAGTACATGACGGAAACCTCAGAATTCCGCTGCTTCCGACAACGGCATCCAATCAGATTTAATTATGCTATTGATTCACACGAGGCAGGCAATTGCCCGGATACTGTTTTGGAACATTAGACCATGCTAACTGATACAAGAGGATATCACAGTGATGATAGTGTACTATAGTAATTACTGTGCGATACAGGACCAATAATTACGTATAGTTTTTAGCTTATCTTACAAATTCTCGTGCATGGCTGAAGTATGTGGGATATAGGTTAGGAATGGAGCATTACTTTGCCGCTTGGCAGTATTCCTCATGGATCGAAAAATCACAACTTGATGCGAAAAATATACAACTCAGTCAATTTAAAGTAGTCCAAGGATATCTTAACTGTTCAAATAGTAAACTGCTCGTGTGTATATAAGCACCACGCACACTTCGATCTACATAGCTCTTTTATGGCTACCACCCCAGGAGGGAGGGACGAAGTGGTGGGATCCCAGGAGGCCACAGGTCGCAAGTATGATGGTATTAATAATTTCCGAAGACCCGTCGCAGGGCTGGCGACGCGGCGCTCTCCACAGCAGGCGTGCCAAACATGTCGCACCACTAGATGAAATGTTTTAGAATTTTAGAGAAATAGGTATAATAAAACGGCGTGTGTTGTAAAACCCCAACACAGGGAAACAAAGATGGTGCATCAGCATCACATTCACTAACAAATTGATGTAATATTTTACATGAAAGGTTCACATGAAACCACAATCTCAAATTGAAACTGAGAAAACAAAAGTTTGCTCATTAAACAATGTGCAAATAACGCGGCGCTGGCTAGTAATGCCACCGTAAGCTCACGCAATTAGAACAAAGCACATGCAGTATGCGCTTCCAGAGGGCAATACCTGGAATCTGGAAAGCCCCCCCCCCACCATCGACAGCAACGTCAAGACGGGATGGAAGTGAATACGCCACTTACGCGCTTCATCCCCACAGGAAACACTACCGAAAACCTCGGTGGGTCCACCTGGTGATCTAGCACACCTTCTAGCTCTGCAGGCTAGTACCCGGGACTTCTTGGGCAACCCTCTATCCCGTCTGGGTGGCCGAGGCCTGGCCGGAGGTACCCAATCTACTGCGGATGTCTGAAACACAATGTCCTCTCGAGTCCAACCCAATCCGAACAACTCCCATTCATGGAGGGGCTCGAATGTTCGGCCCGAGGTTCCTATCATAACGTCAGAGGTACCATGAGTGCTAAGGGTCCTCAGTGCTCGCACTAAAGCAGCTGAAGGGGACGGATCACCTCCCCTACGGGAAGCCCAATAAGTATAGTAATGTGCAGAGGTTCTAGCCAATCAGTCCTGGACCCCCGTAGGTCCAAAGACCCTGGCTTCCTTCAACCCGGGAGCGATGGATACTCCGGAGCACTTTCCATAGGGCAATACCTGATTTCTTAAAAAGCCCTCCCCATCGACAACAACGTCAACACGGGATCGAAGTAGATACGCCACTTACGCACGTCAACCCCACAGGGAAGACTACCAAATAAGCTCGGTGGGTCCGCCTGGTGATCTAGCACACCTTCTACTAGCTCTGCAGGCTAGTACCCGGGAGTTATTCGGCAACCCTCTACCCCCTCCGGGCGGCCGTAGCCTGGCCGGAGGTACCCAATTCTCCGTGGATGTCGGGAACACACTGCCCCCTAGAGTCCAACCCAATCCGAACAACTCCCTGACGGAAGGGGCTCGGTAGTTCAGCCCTACTTTCCTTTAGTAACGTCAAAGGTACCACGAGTGCTACGGGTCCGCAGCGCCCGCACCACGGCAGCTGAAGCGGACGGGAAGCCCAATTGGTATAGCAAAAGCTCAACAAAACTACTATCATTGTAGACATACAAGGGCAAAATTTACATCATAACTAAACGGCGTACCGGAAACACTCGGCCCAAGCTAGGACAAACGCCGAAGCCAGCACACTTACCGCCACTCGAAGTCCACCCAGGAAGACGGACAGGGGAATCCCAGCGCGGTGGGAGCCCGAAACAAGTGCCGGAACAATGGGAGCAAGCCAGAGAAATTTAGAAAAGGCAATGACACAAGCAGTCCTTCCTTTGAGGAAGGAGACTTCTTAGGTGCAGAGACTTTCTGCTCCATCTCTCCGTAACAATGTGCGCTGTAAAACCTAGAAATACACCTGGGAGATGAGAAGTAAAGTGTATGAAATAATGGAAAGGATACATGATAGATGAGAAAGTAAAGCATAATTTACCTCCGACCAGGGAAAATCATGAAAAACTCCTATGGTCGGAGTGGGCGGTCGATGGAATTCTGCCCGAAACTTACCTATGCAAGACCCCAATTTTACAACTTTGCTAACTCTCTTAGATACTCGTGGTTATTTTGGAACAGCTATTCGAAACCTAGGAGTTCTGGGAATGAACCTGTTTTCGCTACTGAAATGCTCGTCTAGCGATGTCGCTTGAGAGTAGCGGTATGGAGATAAACAATTACGGCCGGATGTTTGAACATTTTCCTCGCAGTAATGTGGTTGACATCCCCAGAGAGTACAACATGCAGAGTGTCAGGGCGAATTCCCTGCGGACCCCACGAAATTTCCCGATGCCTCCTAAAACGTGTATTTTCAATTCCCCTGACGGAAAGGTCGACCTTTTTGTGGCATTACCTCCTAGCTTTATAGAAGCGCAACGCAAATAACAGAATCATGTTCTCTGGGGCTAAGGGGAGGGGTGAGTCTCGTAAAATTGTCAGTTTCTTATCACTCGCTCAGGAACAGTATAAAAACAGCAGCAGGTGAAGTTAAAATGTAGTCGACTACTTGCGGGTGCACATACAAACAAAAGCACGCCGATGTTCCTCTAATTAAACACAATTACACACTTTGGTCGTCGAACAGCAGTCGGGGAAAAAGCTAGTCTCTTTAAACCTTATTCCTGAAAGCATTCCCCTCTTATTTTTAAAACGATTTTTGCTTCCGATACCTTTTATATTTCAATATTCCCTTGGATCTAAAAATTAGATGTCGCTATTGCACAAGTGTTTGTTTCAACGTGGCAGAAATTAAAAACTTCGGGTGGAATGTTCTCACTACTTTTCGCCCAATAAAAATTTAATGGTTTATGCATTAGCTTCTGGTGAAATAGCCCAAAACAATTTGCTCTCCTTGTGTTGTTTATAATTGAGAGGCAAGGATCACAGAAGACCATGTTTACTCACTCCACCCGTCCTCACAGTATTATACCTACCCAAAAATTTAATTTCAAAATTTCATCGGAAATGCACATTTTGTGATCCCTGAATACAAAAAGTCATCGTTTTTATAAATACCTGTAGGTGTCTCCTATGAGCAGTTTAACTCAAAAACAAGTAAGTTAAATATCCAACATAAAAGTTGGATAATATTGGCCCGTCTTAGTGTCACGTTCAAGAGGTCCCTAGTTCTAATCTCGGTCAGGGTAATAAGGTTTTCCCTTATCCTGAAATATGAATGTCTGGTAACTCTAAGCCCTATGTACCCTGGATTCATTTGAACATCATTTCATTCATCGTCCGGTAGGACTTAGCGATGGAGAACATTGGTCCGTCTCTGTAGTGTGGTGGTAGTGTCACGTTCAGCATTTCTAAATAATGCGATTTGATGTTTTTAGTTAATCGATGGAAATTAATCATTTCTTCACGCTAGTCGTTTATAGGCCAAGATTTTTGATAGATGGAGTCAACATGAAAGATTCAATGCCATGGCCGGGATTTGAACCACGGATCTCCTGGTTTCCGTCCAGTCGTTCCAACCCATTGAGCTACCATGGCCAACGTGCCGTCCTGACATTAAGTTCTCCAGTAGACTCATATATTACCCCGGTAGCTCAATGGGTTAGAGCGACTGGACGGAAACTAGGAGATCCGTAGTTCAAATCCCGGCCACGGCATTGAATTTTTCATGGTGACTCTATCAAAGACCTTAGCCTACACACGGCTAGCATGAAGAAATGATTAATTTCCATGAATTAACTAAAATAATAAGAGTTAAATGATGAAGCCTGGGACTCAAGTACTTTCGATAGTAAATCACCACAAACGGTGTATCTCGAATACGAGAGCCCCTTGTGGTCTACCGGGGAAATAGGAGTCAACTGGCGAAGTTAATGTCAGGACGGCACGTTGGCCATGGTAGCTCAATGGATTAGAGCGACTGGACGGAAACCAGGAGATCCGTGGTTCAAATCCCGGCCATGGCATTGAATTTTTCATGTTGACTATTTATGCGATATGATGGTTTTTCAAACAAAAACTACTTACTATTTACATGAAGGTTTTCAAAAGTTTTGAATTTTTAAAAATGGCCTTTTAAGTTTTTTATGTCTTCCAACTTGAAGTTCTTTCACACAATAAATGTAAATGTGTGAAATGATGCTCAAATGAACCCAGGTTCCATAGAACTTAGTTACCAGACATTCATCTTTCAGGATAGGGAAAACTTCCAGAGAAAACCTTATCCGAATTACTCATCCTGATCAAATTCAAACTCCCGACATCTAAAACTGAGGCACACACACTAACATCTATGTAGGCGGCTCTTGGTGATTTTGATTAAATGGGCTTAGGTTTAAGATATTTACTTATGACAAATGTGATGTCAATCCTGAAATTGTTTAGAAATAGCCTATGAAGTATTGTTCTTTCTTGTGAACGACTTCTGTGTAGGGAATGGATAAAATTTTGTTGCATAAAAATTGTTAAAATTTGTAATTTATACAATTTTTTCATCCAGTTAACCAGTTCAGAGATGTTCCTTTGTTTCCGTTTGTATTGTCCAACAATTACATTTACTTTCCCGTTTTAATCCAATGGGGATCAAACAGCCCACTCGCGCTCTACGACCATTCTTCCACCACGGGAATTTATCGTCCAGCCAACTCCGTACACCATATAGCATAATGTGATGTAAAGTCTGCTTAGTTAACCTGTGTGCAGTTCGGCCGCCTCCTTTGACGAACCCTTATAATCGTTTTACAACACCGGCCCTCCTTCTACCAGTCATTTCTGCAAGGTTACCACCTTTCTTCATACGTCATGGATATCGTACCAGGTTTCGTCTAAATAAATTATCTTATCCATTACTGCGAAACTTTCTTAGTTTTGACAAATTATATATATATATCCAAGCTACAATTCTACTTGATTCCATAATAACCCTTATCTTATTCAAAGTGCGGTATTTGAAACCCAGCTCCTTTAGGAGACCGCGCAAAGTGCAGTGCCCATAAGTAAAATCACAATTTTTTTTCAAATGTGCAACCAATTCATCTAAGGTGGGCGCTCTCCCTTTTGCATAGAATCTATAAATTTCTTGGTGAATTAAATCGCATGTCAAATTATCGAAACTTTAGAGAAACGTTTCCTTTTTGTTTTCACACTTGATCAGTGTCTTTGGTATTCCTTTCGCCACAATTTTTGTTACTGTATTTCTGTGAATACCCAGAATTTATCAGGTTCATTGCATGACCCCATACCAAGATTATTTTTCAGCACATATTTATGTGTGTTCAAAACAAGCGCTTGAATTTGCTTAGAAAGAGTTCCCGTTATAAATTTGTTTTTTGAGGCTTCTCCAGTAACTTAACTCGGCCCAGCAACACTTTCCAATTCATTCACACTATTGTCTTCACTTTGATTATTTTCACTTGACTGAAAGTTCTCTACTACTTCATTTGCATTTACCACTACATTTCCCTCCCACGGTCTCCACATTGTGAGACACAACGAATTTCTGCACGTAATGAAACAGATCAACTGGAAGTTGGAACTTTGGCAACTGAGACTCCACGTGGAGTAGACATGCGACTGCCATTTCCAGAAAATCAGGGTTTCTATTGGTCCTCGACAAGTGTTCCATTTCTGAAGTGTGGAGATAGATTTATGACTGTCATTAGTGGGCGGTAGGGTCCGTTTCCTTTGAGAGGAAAGTCACTCGCGTTGACTAGACAGACTTTATCACCCTGCATGAACCACTCCCTATGGTGTGCGACTTTGGCCCACTCTGTAGATCTATTTATATTTTTCTTTGTGTAGGAATATTTTTTTCTGGTCTTCTATGGTTTATCAGTTATGCA
Source organism: Mantis religiosa (assembly GCA_030765055.1). Taxonomy (NCBI): domain Eukaryota; kingdom Metazoa; phylum Arthropoda; class Insecta; order Mantodea; family Mantidae; genus Mantis; species Mantis religiosa. Next base: position 44,439,738 of record CM060947.1, read on the forward strand.
AACATAGTTAAGAACCTATTTTAAAGACTGTTTTACATTTCATTTCTCATGAAAAATATCTCAAACTATGGACCATTCTTAGGAAAATCAACCTTTTTTAGAATAATCCTTGTAAAGGTTTTTGTGGAAAAACTTTGTTACATCTTTGGAAGATGGTAAGGCAAGTTCAGTGTTGAGCCCATTTCGGTGGTGTCTCCATATTGAATTTTATAAGGTGTGCAATGCTACTAAAGGTTAGCAGTAGATAAAATAAAAGTAAAGATATTTTTAAATAATTTTAGAACGAGCTGAATGTTGCTGCTTCTTCATTGAACACGCACGCACGCACGCACACACACAGCTGAAAACCATGTTTTCACCTTTGAGACAGAAAGTAAGGGAGGAGAAGGTGAATGAACGTGGATGTGAAATATTCATCAGAAGCGCCAAGGTCGTCTTATCGGATCCTCTGTTCCAGACTTATGACGTCAGCCTGACGTCACCAACATCAATCAATTCACCTGCCTTCGCGTCTTACCGACAGTTGCTCAAGCGTTCAGTGATCATAACTTGAAACTCTGCTATCTGAAGCAAGGGGACCCTCTTCTAAACATTTGGGAGTAGCAAAAGAGAGGTAATGGATCGTTGTTAAGCCGCTGATTGGTGAAATGCTATTCGTGGATATTTATAGAGGCAGTTCAAGACTACTATGCTTTTCAAATGGGATGATGTTTGTCCTTTAACGCTATTAGGTGAGCAACCAATCGGAGTACTGCGGTGTTGTTGTATTGCATTCCCCGTAAGTGGTGTGACGAGTGACAACCTAATCAATCTATAATAACTACTATTCGTGCTAAGACAAAAGTTCTATTTTGCGAAAACTGATCCATGTGGGAGTTAGAGAGTAATGTATCTAACATAACCACAAAAACTCCAGCTGTTAATAGATTGGAGTCTTACAGGCCATACTTTAAGCAACTTAAAATACTTCCATTATTTTGTATATATGTATTCACTATTTTGTATGTTACAACAAAGTGAGTTCCTTCAACTACACAAAGATGTACATACTTATTTTACTTGCAGACAAAATTACTTTTTTCTGAGCTCATACAGGGGTACCTTTCGTAATTAAAATAAAATTAATGTAGGTTCTAAATATTTTAATGTACTACCAACAGACTAAAGGGATTGTTTGATATAAATTATTTTAAGAAATATTCACTAACACTGCTTCTACAATTCACAGGAATTTTTTATAAAGGGAACTAATTAGTCTTAACTACATTAACAAAGATGTAGTTGCACTACATATTTAAAGTGTAATTTTTGTTTTGAAATTGTTATAACTTGCATAAATTTAGAATTGTTCTGCGTATGTACTTTTCTTATCTGTTAACTGGTTGTTTTGTTATCGATGATACACAAAAATTATTTGTATAACTTCTGTATAACTTACACCTGGTTTTGTGTGCATCATTTTAAATTCTTATTATTTTATCAAATTATTAATTTACCATTTATAAATATTGACCTTTCTAGTACCACTAACTGTATCATTGTAATTATTTGTTTCTTATCCATTATTATTGCTTCTGACGTCATCTTCAATAACACCAACTGTGTTTATTGTATGACTGATAATAAACTAAACTAACTTCGGATCTTCGGGCAGTATTTTATATTTGATAAGTGTTTTATTATTGATCGATTATCGGAAATTCCGAGACACCTAAAGCCCACACTCGGGTTACCACATAGTTTGGATACCCTCAAAGGAATTCTCTGTCCAATATTTCACGACCATCAGCAACTTACGGTTCTGACTATTGTTACAGAAGCGAAACAGATGAACTCTACCCTGAAACATCTCGTGTATTTGACAATATTGAATTTATCGGTCAACATAACTCATGTTGCAATTTCACCTACCCACGCATTCCCGCAACAAAAATCCTATAGTTTACCACTGCAGCAGCTGACAGTATAATAACTGTAAAAAGAGGTATAATGGCTAACGTTAGCAATCGATGAGCCGATACTTTTTAATTAAAATGAGCTTTATCTCAATGGTTGCAGACTATAGGTACATATTTTTCAAAGAGATTACGTTGTGCCCTGAAGAATTTTTGAATCAACATATTTACGCTTTGTATGATATGAAAACTGTACAACGTATGTTATTTAAACAATCGTGGAATCAAAGATCAGATATAAAGAATTAAAAAGAAAAAGAATTTACTAATTCATTACAAGTGATGGTTATTCCTACGCCAAAGGTATGGCCTTCAGGTTAAGGAAGATGGAGGTGCCATTGAGGTTTCACATAACTTTTTGATCAACACATAAAAATTCTCTACACTCCTGCCGTTCTAAGAAGCTCACTTTCCTGTGGGTAATTTCCGCGAATAAAACCTACAAAACAAAGCCTACTGGTAAGCTACTCTTGTGCATGGCAGAAGGTGTCACTGTCGCCGGTCACGCTTGTGCACGTGGGCACGGAGTAATACGAAAAGTGTGTTTATTAAGACGGATGCAATATAGAATATGGTATAATTTTATAAATAACGTAAGAGTTACATTAAATATATTCATTTGTGTACGTATTTACCCATGCAGCGTCAAGTAAGCCAGCTACAGTCTGATTTTTAAAAGAAGATACGTGAAGGTCATCAAGCAAAGGAGGCGAAGGATAAGAAGGGAAGGTCGTTGCTATGGTAATGTAAACAAAGGTTGCCAGATTTGTTACATTAATGAATACCATACTCATCAGATTAGTTATCACTAGTTGTATACGGGAAACAGTTTGCCTAGTTGCACTGTGTATTGTTAAAATACGTATTTATGGAAGCAAGACGAGTGGCAGTAGGATTAGGTAGACCGAGGAATCATGGCCCAAGTCAAAGCTCAGCTTACGGTCGGGTTGTTACATTGCATAGCTAAGCTAGAGAATTTGTCTGTTCTCTTAGAGAATTCTTCCAACAGCAAGACGAGGGTTTGCTCCTTATCAATGAACAGCTTATTCCTTTAGTTCAAAAGTGACAGTCCCATGTCAGTAGAATGCTTGCACGTAAAAATTTCTGGGGGTCAAAATTCCGGCATATCGGCGGCGTTGATGTGAACATGTCAATTAACAAGGTCGTTAAATGGTAGCATATCTGCCTCACGTTCAAGAGGTCCCGAGTTCGAATCTCGGTCAGGGTGAGTTACCTGGATAAGGTTTTTACCGGGGTTTTCCCTTATCATAAAAGACGAATGTCGAGTAACTTTAAGCTCCATGGACCCTGGACCCATTTGAGCATCATTTCACCCATTCCATTCATCGCCCGATATGACTTAAGTTAAAGAACGTAAATTACAAAAAAGTATAATGCGATACTAATGTGGCAAACACTTCATACGGAACGAGGAAAGGTTTAAAAAGACGAGCCGCTTGCACAAATTTCTTTTCAATTTTCGAGATTTCATTATGTGCTTACCACATGTGTATTGCACATTATTTTTTGCACTTTGTGTATTTATATCAATCTGAATTTCAGTAGTTAAGATAGCTGAAATATTAATAAATATAATTGAAGATGAATGTTAGATTTTAGAACGTGCATCGCCTATGTGTTTCTACGGAGAAATACTTAACGCACTAGTGCGGGAATGTCAACTTACAATTCATGGCAACAATAACGGTAAATATGGATTATCAGTTACACTTTGGAAAAATTATGTAAAATACTCCACATGTGAAGACGCTACAACGCAGTGACTGAACTTATTTATGCTGTTAAAGTAGACTAATACAGATTAACTATGCATGTTGTTGTTGAGGTGAACTAACACAAACCCCTGTTTGTTTCAAATTTTGATAGGATTAAGAAAGGGAATCTGTTGGGCAACATTGCAGCACCCTCGTGGAGAAACTGGCATAGTAAAATATGTAAATTCCTGATTTACATCTTTTCTTAAATTGCCAAATTTGATGTAGGCACATTGGCAATGTTCTGTAATTGAATTAATATGAATAGGGTAACATGCACATTCACCCTACTGATTCCACTCCCTGAAATGAATGGCATGCAACCGTTGATGCAGAAATTGTCCAGTAGTTGGTCATCTACAATGTGAGGGTATCAAATTCATTGTTAATTGAACACTTAACGCAACCACATCAGCCATGAATATGCAATGACATTGTAATATCAGTGTGAGCTCGTTGGAAACAGTAGTGGCAAATTGTGGTCAGTGGTCTTGTCTGGGGAACAAGGTACAAACATACAAGCAGAATATTGTTTAATAACTTTAACTAAGCCTGATATCGCATTGGTTAAGTACAGCAACTATGTTAACAAATTGTATTACTCTGGGATCCTTTGAGGAAATGGCACAAAGAATTTAAGGGAATTGATTGAAAGCCCGCTATAAATGATGTTGAATATATATATATATATATATATATATATATATATATATATATATATATATATATATATATAAACTAATCACGGCATTCCAGGGTAAATATCCAGTAAAAGCAAAAGCTATATTAAAGATAAATGTCTGGAATAAGTTCATCATCCTCAAGGGTTGGACCCTGTGATCCGTTCCGTTCTCTTCAAGAGCCTACTGATTCTTCAAGCGTAGAGCTGGGCGTCCCCATCTCTCTCCCTTCGGCATATAATTTAAAACTCTTCTTGGAAGTCGTTCCGCGTCCATTCTTAAAATATGATTTTTCCATTCATTTTTGTTCTTTATTATCTTACTGTTTAAATTAAAAATTCCAAGCTCTTCTCTTATTTTTTCGTTTCTTACATGGTCTATTCTTTTATAACCTGCCACGCTTCTTAAAAATCTTATCTCTGCCGATTCTAGCTGTTTGCGTTGGTTCTTTGCTAGTGTCCATATTTCGGAACCGTATGTTAACGTTGGGACTGCCATTATCTTATAAAATTTCATCTGATTCTTTTCATGTTTTCCTGTTCAGCGTTCTTATTATAGTCCCACACATTTGATTGTATCTGTTTAATTTCACCTCCATAACCTTGTTATTATTTGCTACTGCTACTGTGTTAGCCTAGATAGTTAAAACTATTAACATGTTCTATTATTTTATTGTTTATAACTATTTTTTTTATGTTCTTTCCTCCAAAAGCCATTACTTTAGCTCTATGTTCTGATATTGAAAGGTTATGTGTCCGCTATGCTGTTTAAACTATATACTGCTCTTTGCATGTCATCTTCTGAGTTGGATATTATCACTTGATCATCAGAAAATAATACTGTATTTAAATTATGTTTCCATTCAGTACATTTTGTTTTATACTTTGCTGCCATTGTTGTACCATATTATCAATATAGATGTTAAAGAGTATAGGCGATAGAGGGCATTCTTGCACTCCTTTATCAAGTAATCTGCTATGTAAACACACAGGTGCATATTTTGAGTTCCAAATTTAATTGATAAGTTCAAAGCTTTAAGTATTTAGGCTGCAATATTATTTAACATATTGACCACAGTATTACAAATAAATTAAGTTTAATAGATATCAAATGATTTATGGAACATTAAAAGCCACGAATAGAAACTAATATGAAGACCTATAAAGTAATGAATTGCAGCAATGAGTCCTGGAAATTAAAGAAAAAATATTATATTCGTATTCATAATCCCTTGGAAACGTCCAAATCTCGAAACGCCTGTTTGACTCGGGTCGAACATATGTACTCAGCTTTCGTAACAAGTCATATCGGCAGTTTCCGGTATCAAATCGATGGACCCTTCCCTGACACCATTCCATTGTGGGGAGAGGGGACTTGAAAAGGGCAAGAAAGCCTTGTCGATCACCTGCAGCAGTTGGAATACCGAAGTTTGCTCCATTTCGTGTGGCGTATGTACGGTATAATCTTTTAATACTGAATTTCCTAGACAGAAATACAGATAATTTGTGATTAATTAGACATACAAACATATTTCAATGAAATAAATTGCTCTCGATGTAGAGGAGACATAGTTGTGCGGAATATTTGCTATAACGTAAGCTACAGGCTTTAAGATGTGTAATTTTAGTGTTTTTTCCAGAAGCTTAATACTCAGCTAACAAAATATTGCGACTTTTTGGGTTCGTAGAATTAAAAGTCCAATTTGCTGAAATTCTAATTGTTCTGTATTTCCGTCGAAATGCACTGTTCAATTCTCATGTAACATAATATCACATATACACACCAAAATCTACCACAATAACAATCAGCTCTCATTACACAGCATTTGTTCACAGCTGTTTACTGTTTGCTCACAACTCTCTGCTGTTCTCCGCTTACCTCTCCCTCGACTGTTTTACAACTGTCCGCTGGCGTGTCACAATCTCTTAATTGCCTCATTAATAATTCTAGATACTTCCGGAACAAAACAAGAAGTCGGAATAGTCAAGACGTCACCAGAATGTTCCATAAACGTAACTTAATCTGTTCTTTATCTCGCATTATGTTTATCTGCTTTTTGCAGGCGCTTTATTTCCACACTGTCCCCCTATCAGTTCCTATGTGTGCGCAAGCCACCTTATCGCGATCGGGTTCGCGACACTGCTCCCTTCTCAAGTCTGGTCGTCCCAAACAGCTCCATCGTAGCCGGCCAGACTATCCAAGTGTACCACCAACATCATCCCTCGGGGCACCTTCTGGATGCGGTAGACCACGTCGTTAGTCCCCTTCACCACCCGGTACGGTCCTTGCCACGGCTGTTTAAGTTTTTCGATTGTTCGGTTTGCTCCCAGGTGTCCTCCTGAAGTACCGGCGTGCACTTCCTCCAAGACCTCCGGGACCTTACTTCGGGGAAGTACCAACTGTTGTCTCTGCGTCTTCCCATCGGGCGATTCTCATACCCGGAACAGCACGCCCTCTCTGATCTTCAGCGAGTCCCATTGGGCCCCGCACGACTTGTTGGTGTCGCTCCTCGGTACGATGTCCTCCCAGGTTGGTCTTATCCCTGCCTCCACTTTCCTCAAGGGTGGTCCCAAGTCTGCGTCCGCCAGCTGCTCACTCCTCACGCCTGCGCTATCCCAGCCATCCGCAGGCACTGCCGTGACTACTCGGACTGCTGCGGCACGCTGCTTCTCTTCCACTCTTGTGCATTGGCGGCACTTCTCTGGGCAGGGTCGTCGGGATATGGCGTCTGCGTTACCGTGGTTATTCTCTCTACGATGTTCAGAGGCGAAGTCATACTCCTGCAGCCTCTGAACCCTACGTGCTGTCTGGCCTTCCAGGTTTCTAAAGCTCAGTAGCCAGGTTAGGGCGGAGTGGGCAGTCCTCAGGTGGAATGGCTGACCGTACAGGTACTTTTGGAAGTGCTCCAAGGCCTTTACTACCGCCGGGTGACGCAGTAGTTCTCTGCCGAATGTTCCATAAGCGTAACTTAATCTGGGCCGGCAAGTCCTTTATTTCGCGCTATGTTTATCTGCTTTTTGCAGCCTCTTTATTTCCACAGTGTCCGGCTGTCGGTTCCTTTGTGTGCGCAAGCCGCCTTGTCGTGATCGAGTTCGCCACAATATATAAACCCTGCCTGAGATATATTGCGACTGCTCATCCTTTAGAACAAAGAAAAACTGAAGGAACCACAGCAGGTTGCAGTCCACGAGGTGTGGAAGCGTTACAATTCCAGGCTCAAAGGCCAGTTCCTCTACGGAGCTGTCCAGAGAAAATGCGGGAAGAAATTACTCTTAAATAAGAAACAACTCCAAGAATTATTCTAACAACCAGGGCAGCCATGAAAATTCCCAAGATGTGTGGTGGTCAACATTATCGAACTGGGGATCTCTCAAATGCGAGCCTTGCTTTACCGTGTTCGGTAAAAGGTTACGTTATAGAATTGATATACCCTTTCTTCTAGATCGCAACAGCTTCTATTGTGTTTTCATTTTCACCAGTCTACTCAAGGATATCTTCCCCGTTTTCCATTCCTTCTTCTGTTCCACTTGGTTCGCTACATGTAATAACGGTAAGTATTACAATACGCCAGTGGTTCCCTTTCTCTTACTTGATACGGGAGATACAACAGAAATTTGAAGCACAAACCACAGGTTTCCGAGAGAACAATGTAAGAATTGGATGGAAAAACTATATAAATTATTAATAAGCAATTGGAAATATGTGATACATACCGTTTCCTGGGATTACTTAAAAAGTGGAAGCGTTAAATTAATAGAGGTCCGTATAAGATGGTTAAGGAAAGGCACAAAGTATTTCAAAATTAGATGTTTTTAACGATATCTTTATTGTTATATATTATTTCTTTAGCTGCATTGAAAGTCTTTAGAGTTTCTTTTGTTGTTTAAAGTGCACTAACTCCACGAAATTTGTCTTAATTGACGCGAGAAACACAAGGAAAAATTTGGAATAGAAATTTAGAAGGTTTATCCAGAACTTACATAATGAACCGAAGCCAAACAATGTTGTCCCCAATGTTCCTACGTACGGAGCGACGAAATGCAAATGCGATGTTCAAGTGTCCGAGATCCATGTCAGAAGTCCTCTTTATTGTACCGGAGCCTCCTAGACGAAAAGTCCAGGCCAATCCCCCCGGTACAGCGTCAAGCAATTGTCCAAGCTTTTGACTCCCTCTACAGGCGAAAGTAGCGCTTCCTAGCGCTCAGCAACGGAACTCGTAAGAGACTAGATGTAACTAGGCAGCATGGCTGTTAGTCTAACGAGCTGCAGATCACCAATATAGCTCAGGAGCTGGGGGGAGTAGTAGTTAGCACGAAGTAAATGAGTCTTTAGAAGTGATCATGTGCAATGATCAGGCGCATATATAAGAAATAGTCAAAAGGAATAGGGATAACGTGTAAACGAAATAAATATAGAGAAAAAGTTGCCTTAAGTTAGAACGGGCAGACGAGGCCGGATACGTAAACAATAGGACAATAGAAGGCCAAAATTCCTTCGCCAGCACTGAGCCATAGACAATGAGGTTTAAGGAAAATATGTAGAGGCAGTATGCAGTACCGTTATGACGCCAAGGAGTCATACAACTTTAGGGGGTGGGCCCGTGACTGCTGCACAGTTGAAGGTGAATAGAAATGGCCAATAAGGTAAAATCGTAGAAATAAACTCCCCAATAAAACGTAGCGTAAATCACGTGATAGGTGTGAAATAGAGAAGAAATAGAAAACGGGTGGAGATAGATAAACAAATCTAGAAAGAAGCCGAGAGTAGGGCGAAGGGAGCAGCGTTGGTTACAACGAAAGGGAGAAGACGTGCTAGTTTAATATCTGATGGCGAGGTAATAGTGGGGCTAGATTTCAAACGTGGTGGGATTAAATATTCTCAAAGAGAGATGGTGACACAACGAGAGTGATAGCAAGCGAGAAAAGCAGAGCAATCCGACAAGTAAGATCTGTGGAAACAAACAATCCACAGGGAATTGAAGCAGGACTTTTCAATGGCTGGTGATAACTGCTGGACCCTAAGACAGTACCCTTGCTCACCGACACGTAATCCTTAACCATCCTGCCATACCACATCAAAGAGGCCTCCCCAAGAGAAATCCTACACCAAATTCCACTGTTAATGCAAATGTGGAACAGAGGGAATGATCTGTAAAGTAAGAGAAAATGTCCTTGAGTAGCCTAGTGAAAGTGAAAACACTGTACACAAGATAATTAATACGTTTGTTAAAATGGCATGCTCTTAAAAGGCAGAAGTTGCGATAATTTTTGCATTAACGTAAATTTTTTAGTTCGTATTGTAAGTTAATTGAAACAGTAAAAGGAAGCGTTTAACTTTAAAGAAACCGATAATGCTTGAGGCGTTTAAAGGTCCATAATAAGAAACAGCAAGCTCGTGGGAGATGGCAAGTGTTCGAGTTAAACTCACAGAGGCTCATATAGAATGCGGCAGAGGTACAGAAAAACAAAAGGCTGGCGGGCCGCGTCCAGGCAACCACTCGTTTTATCGCCCGACTCTCGTTTTCATTTGAAGTAATTCTGTGGAAAATCGATCCGTGTTTGGTTCGCGCATCTCCAATAAGCCAATTTTGCCTGAAGGGCTTCAGAGCTGCTTCAAAACAATCCCGCTTTAAAATGAAGTCTTCAAACCGTCACCCTCTTTTGTGTGATTGTACCTCTTTCTGATGAATAAAATACATATGTGTGTTTCTCTAAACACGATATAAATAACTGCATACAAATTTCGCGCTGTTAAGGTATATATTGAGTTACAAATATGTAGCAACAAAGAAGAGGATGAACTGTAGAAATATTGGGTTCATAACTGCTGTAGGGGCTCGCAAAATTCCACACTGATGTTCCTAACTTCTACAAATTTCCGCAAAGTCATGTGTACCGGATAAGTGAAAACACCAGCTGTTGCTTAACACCTTAATCATTTAAGGCTTTGCGTGGTGCAAACTTAACAGCTCTGAGATACACATTTAGAACAATCTTTGGAATCGAATCACAATTGAACTGTTAAGTCACACCTTACAACTGAACTACAATCGACAGTCACGGCATTCAACTGTCTACTGAAAACTAACCCCAGGCTCTTTTTTTCTTAACTTTACGTCGTGCAACGTTAAGTCATATCGGACGATGAATGAGATGGGTGGAATGATGCTCTAATGATCCCAGGGTTCATAGAGCTTAGAGCTACCCGACATTCGTCTTTTAGGATAAGGGATAACTCTGGAAAAAACCTTATCCAGGTAACTCACCCTGACCGAGATTCGAACTTGGGACCTCTTGAACGTGGGGCACACACGCTACCACCACGCTACCGAGGCAGGCATCCCCAGGCTCGATATGTAGCCGAATACAAAGAGAACGTTCAGGTAAGGTAGCTACTCGAAACAGCCAAAACGAACACTCTAGAGTAGGGAAATTGTTCTGCAATGATATTGTGATAAGACAGAGGTCATTAGCTTCGCGCCTTAGTGATATATTTTGATCGTCTCATTTTAGGTGTAAGGATGCAATTTAAAAAGAATGAAATATGAAATTTCGCAACCGATGAAAACCTTTAACTCTTTTATATTTTAAAACATGGTATATTGTAGTTTGAATATAGTTTCTAACGATAAAAGATGTATCTACATTTCTAAAATGTCTGCTGTGCAAGTAACAAAGCCTTTAAAGCGGCTGGCCCCGTAGCTCAGTCGGTAGACCACCTGCCTGCCGTGCTAGGGATCCCGGGTTCGATTCCCGGCAAGGGGGTGGGGATTTTTCTCCGACCAAGATAATTCCTCATCTTCCCCAGAGTCTGGAGGTGTGAGAGTGAATGAATGTAATATTTATTTAGCATTTAGCATTTAATTTCTGTACAGAAATAATTGCTTTTTCAAGATACAGTACAAACAATACAAACTAGAAATTCAGAAAATACAGAATTAATTCTGCATGCAATAAGCAGATTAAATTGTATCAATGTCAACAAATACAGAAAACTTACATGAATTGTCAACCATTAGTATCATACAATTATTCTCATGTAATCATTTACTCTACTTAATCTGGTGTCTAAAATATTCAAAGAACTCTTGAGTACTATAGAAGCACTGATTTATTAAAAATGATTTCACATCTCTTCTGAATCTTTTCTTATCATTGTTTTTGATCTTCTTTAAGATTAAGTTATACATGTGAACTCCTTTATGAAGTACAGAGTTAATTTTTTTATTTGATCTTGATCCCAGTATATGTAATTTAGTATTATTCCTAGTATAATGTTCATGAATAGTGTTATTTGTTTGAAAATATAGTATGTTGTTGTTTATAAAGCATACGGTTTCTAAGATATACAGACATGGCAGAGTTAGTATATTATTTTCCTTAAAATACTTCATACAACGAGTCCCTTTACTTAGATTAAGCATTCTTCTTCTTATTTTCTTTTATGTTACAAATAAATCTTTTATTTCGATAGCTGATCCCCAGATAAAGATACCATAATGTGTAGTGTTTAACGTCCGCTTTTACTACATACGGCACCGCAGGTGATGACACTGATGATACATGAGATGAAGATGGAGTACCGGTGGAATGAGATGGCGGGGTAAACCGGAGATCCCGGAGAAAACCCGCCCCAGCGCCGTGTTGTCCACCACGAATCTCACTTTGCGGTCGCCTGGGATCGAACCCGGGGGTGTGAGAGTGAATGTGTGCGTGTTCTAATAATTAAAACCCAACGAATACGAGTTAACACGTTCGGTACGTTCCAAAGCAGAACGGCCGCCGATATGACCGTTGCAGTTAAAGGCGGGGTATAAATGGAACAAAAAAGGCCTCTAAACCATTTAATTTTCTAAACCTTAAGCGATGTACTACGAAATTTAAAAGTACACCTAATGTAAAGAACATTAATACAGATGACATTGTTTAATATTCTTACACAAGTTTATTCTTCTGTGGAAGGGAAGCAAAACCGATGGTCCCAAGTCCAAGATATACGCCACATAGTAAGGAGACACCTGAGCAAAATTAAGGGTTCTTTGGTGCCCAATACGAAAATAGAACTCTGAAAACTACGTCAGTTTAAGGGCATACATAAATAAAAGCATCTGTATAACTACAGATGTTACTGTATCCTTATATCTGAGAAATGTACAGTAGATAAAGCTATGTCAGTATGACAAGGGGAAAAATAAGGACTACTTCAAAGTAATAAAAATTAATATTTGGGGAATAGTTAAAGCCAGAAAACATTTCCTTTGAATAAATGGTGTGCGTTAAACAGTTAACTATACAATTAGGTAACTGTAAGTGATATTCTTTTTAACGTTGACTTGTACTGTTCAGTTCTAAAAAGAGCTTTATGTTTTAGAATCAGGTCGTATGTATATAAAGTAGCACAGAAAGTAAACATGAAAACGTAATATAATTTGAAATGTGAGGTAAAATGAAAACTTAAATAATTTAACTTTTAATTGTATTTGTTATTCCCAAAACGTGGTTCTTTACAATAAAAAGTTAGACTGTGTAAGTGATGGTTGAAAACTGAAGGAAGGGCCGCAGTCTAAAGGAATAAACGTGAAAGCTAACAAAACGATAAAATAAACTCTAAAATATTAATCCTTCTGTACAGGTATGCAGAGGTCATTTAAAATTTGCGTATTTTCATAAAAACAAAGTTGCACTTGATAAAGTGCGATTCATATAAACCTGGACCATTCCAATAGGCCATAACAATAATATCACACACGTGCAACTTTGGGAGAATATAATACACAATTGGGAGATTACATTACACTATTTACATCTCAGAAGAAATGTTGGAAGTGTCCTCCACCAGCATCTATACATGTTTGCACTCGTTTTACCATATTCTCTGAAGTTTTATGGAGATGATATCGAATTGAGGGAAAGTTATTTCCAACAAGATGGAGCTGCGTGCCATACATGGCACTGTGGAACTTGTAACAAGTTTCTTTGATAATCGAATAATCTCGAAAGGCCTCTGGCCCCCCAGATCCCCTTACCTAACCTCACCGGATTTTTTTCTCGTGGGGGGTATCCAAAAGAGTGTACTAGAATAGGCCACGGACAATTGATGTTCTCAAGGTATCCATTCGAACCAAAATAAGTAACATTGGCGAGGATACTCTCTGTAAAACTTCAGAGAATGTGGTGAGACGAGTGCAAACATGTATAGTTGCTGGTGGAGGACACTTCCAACATTTTCTCTGAGATGTAAATAGTGTCATGTACTCTCCCAATTGTGTTCTATATTCTCTCAAAGCTGCACGTGTGTCCTATTATTGGTTCAGAAGTTATGGCCTATTGGGATGGTCCAGGTTTATATGGATCTTACTGTACAAATTCTGCCTCATTTGGAATGTTGCATGAAAATTCCGGTGATTTTTTTTTTTTTTTTTTTTTTGTTATTTTTAAATTCCTTATTTTAAATCAGTATGCTAATGGGATATAGGTTAGGATTTTAAATCCAGTACATAGCGGTCCGCTTGCTTACCGCAAGTTTCTTGTTTAGTTTTTTCCAACACCTACACGAATAAATTATTAAAATTGCGTCCCGAATTTTTATGAAATTATTACGTAATAAAATAAAGAACGTTTAATTGGGAGTGATTCTCTTTATCCCTTGTAATTGAAATTTTATTCAGTCGCGACTGTTCTAAATAGCGGATGAAAATCCCCAATAATCCACAAAGGAATGTATAAATATCATGGAACATCTCATTTCTGGAAATGGTGTGTGACGAACAAGTACGTTAAGGATTGGAAAAGGTCTTCTCGAAATGGCCAAAAAAATTGAATGTAAATAAAGTAGGTTACATTATAAATAGTTGTACTAACATTTTGGTTGAGTTATTTACGAGGGCAGTTTTTTTTTCAACCTCCGTTAGGCTATAAATAAAAGATAAGTTTATGGAAAATAATTCTTTTATTACAGTTTTGTACACTTATGATTACTTTTCAACATAATCACCGAAAATATTGAGACATTCGTGGTACCTGTGGATAACGTTTGCAATATACTCTGCAAAAAGTGTTGGCATCAATGATATAAATGAGCGTTGACGTTATTTTGAAAATGCGTCCATTGTTTTGATTAACGTTTTGTTTCCGATGTGCCGTATTGGATCCAAGTTTCATCCCCAGTAATAATTGATTAAAAAGTTTTCTACGGCCAGGTTTGAAATTCCTTGACCCTTATCATGATGAAGGAGAGAACTTTTTGAAATCAATTGTTACTTTAGAGGAAACTTGGAACCAATACGACACGGGACACGCCAGAAAAGACAATCAACAATGGATGCATCTTCAACACAACGTCAATGCTGATTTGAAATCATTGGTGGCAATATTTTTTGCAGAGTATTGCAACGCTTGTCCATAGGTACCCTAAGTGTCTCAAACTTTTTTTGTTTTTATGTTGAAAAGTAGCCTTAGGTATACAAATCTATTAGAAATAAAATAATTGTTTTCTATTGTTTTCTCATAATAACCAAAGACCTACTGTGCAACCTGCAATGGCGTAGGCCACTTCACAGGTCAGCCACAGTGCCCACGCTACCCCAGACCGAGGCATCCAACACAAGGCAACACAGCGACAACCAGGGAAGACATACCTCGCTCACCTCCTACATCAGCAGCAGCACCTACCACCCTTCCTCAAGATGGCTTGAGGGAAGCCCTTCAGGTACTTCGGCGGGAGGTGGAGCACATCGGAGCCCGGCTCACCTCTATAGAGAACTCCATCACAGCTACGCAGTCCTCAAGAGAAGAAATCCATGACCTCCACTTGGAGGTGCTCAACATTGCACTACGGCTTCGACAACTGGAAGAGACAGTCACCGCAAACATCACAGAACGCCACTCAGAGCAGACCGACAACTTAGGAGGATAACAGCAATCGCCCAACGCTCTGCAGACACCACATCTGAACTTCAAACCTGGCTAGATCTGACACAACAACATCTACAGCAACTCCACAACAGTGACAATTCTTCATCTGTGAAGCGAAAGCTCTCACGGCTGGAGGAGAGTCACACCAACGCTGACTCAAAACTAGACCAGCTCCTACAACTGCACCACCGCCTGGTTGAGTATCAACTTCAAATCAACACCGAACTTCCTACTGTCTCCCTTCGCGAACGCGCAAGAAGACATTATGCTCCCAATCCCCAACAATAAAAGTCCACTAATCCACTAAATAAAGTACGCACAATCCCCTTCGTGCCATGCTCAGGACTTCGGTCATGGTCATGGCCAAGGAACTCAACTCCTACGTGCTCCCGCACATTGTGCGGCAGCATTTAAATTTACGTTACTATGGGAGGTGCTAATGCGGGACTCCACAACTGGCAGGAGCATAACTGCCATCACTTACCCCTTTCCTACGTCACTCCAAATAAATTTTGTTTTTGTTAAAAAAAATACTTGCATATGTAGAAATTCTTAACGTACTAGACGAAATAATATTCTGCACTCCCAGACACTAAATTAATCTCTTTGTAAAATGCAACAAATTGTTTTGTTTGTTGACGGCGCTGTCAACTGGTAGAATCATACTCGTGTCAGAATTTCGTCTCTCAGGAGTTCCTTTACACGCCATTAAGTCGACTGACATGATTGCTGTAGGCAGGAAAACTCGTATGCAAATTACACATTAGACGTGTTATGTAATCAAAAGTGTCTACGATTAAATAAAGGAAGCATTCCGTAATATACGTATATTAATATCCCTATGCTAATGATTAGATTAAAAAATCTTATGAAAAAAATACTACTGTAATGATTTGCTATATGTGTCACTTTGGTGTGCTCCCAAATGTATAGGTATACATTCTCTGCCTTAGCTATGAGGTACATAAAAGGAATATTTGCCTACTCTATATACCAGGCTGCATATTGCAGACATTCCACGAAACCTGATGTTGGAATCGCCCTTGATGTTTAATATTCAGCAAAGCGCTCCTCATTGTCGGCAGGAATCTGAAGAAGGACCTCTGACGTCACGAAACACCTGCAATCAATAACGACGCTAGGCGCAGTGTGTGGGTGCGTCGTAAGGTATTAGTTTGTCATCAGGTCTTTCTTTGTAGCTACCTACTTCCGCACAACTTTAAATTGCTTTCTTCTTTCCTTCCTATTCTCCTACTTCCCTTTCTTCGGGAGCTTCTTTATATTCTTCATAGATTTGTCGCTTCTCCTTTCAACGTCACAAAATTACACTGAATATTTAAAGAAAATCCTCTATAGTGTTGATAGCACCTTAAATTGCCTAGAGCTTTTCTTCCTCTACAGTAAAAGGTTACAAAGCTTTGTGGAATATTTTACCTATAAAATAAAAAGTTTGTTAGCTTACGTTTTAGCTTTGAACTCGTTTTTCACAAAGCCCTGTGTACAAAAACAGGTAGGTAGGCAGGGCATCCAGAAAGTAATGACCGTTTGATTATAATAAATTCAGAAAAAATCGCATATGTTGCATGACTTCCCTATTCCTGTACAAATTGTTCTTATAACAGTGTATTATTTTATCTAACTCGTATTAATCGACAAACAATTTACAGGAATTGTTCTACTGTATTTTTTTCTTGTACATACAAGGAAGTTAAGTATATGATAGCCCTAAGCGAGTCACATCTTTTAAGACGTGGTTGTTGCATAAGGACTTTTAAACTCTCTTCTCTTTACATAGTCAAGATATAAAAACGAAAAGATATTGAGGAATATATATTATTTAAAATTCAAACCAGCATACACTTCGAAAATCAATAGCGCTTCAAAAATATATTTTGACATCAATGGCATGCTATAACTACATCTATATTCTTTTTCCAGCAAGATGTTCCTTTAAGAATAACTAAACACTAGTAACACAACTTCACTATTTACTTACCTTATTCAAATCTTATTCAACTATCAAAAAATGTTAATGATGTTTCCACTCTTAAAAAAGTAAAAAATAATTATATTTTCAAAAGATTTACTTATCATCCATTGGAAAATAAAAAGTTCCAAAATTTTTTCAAAGAAGTGGTTATAATACTAGCACCTCAAAATAATTACAGTATTAAGAATTTACTACAATTTTCTAAAAAAGACAAACTTTCAGACAACAAAAAATCTGGTATTGATCATGTTGACTGTTTAGAATGCGATAAGGTTAGGATCAAACGTAATTTAGAAACCAGAGCAAAGGAATATTTTAGAAATATTAAATATAGACAGAGAAATCGGCAGCGGCTGATCATTTTTGGTCATCTAATCATTAAATAAATCCAGAAGTTAAATTATTGAAACAATTGAAAGAACCGATAGGTTTAATGGTTTGGGAGAAGATATTTGTTTTGAAAAATAAGGATCGCGTAATGAATTTTGATATCCCTCCACTAGATGTCATCAATAAGTTTGTGTTGTCCCCGGTAGATGGCAGTTAGATTAGGAGCTATTCTTCAAACTCCGGTAGTGGTCAAGGTCCGTCAGTCAGTTAGTTGGTGAGTGTCAAGCTGATTGGTTGAGAATGAAGCAGATGTGTTGCTTTGAAACCGGTCCCAGCATTTGAATAAGATAAGTAAATAAGTTGTGTTACTAGTGTTTAGTTATTCTTAATACCTAGTTTACTTAACTGTCAGCAGCTTCAGTTTTTTACATAAAGAAGTTTCTTTACTTTAATTTTTCTTTATTTTTCATGTGTTTTATTTAACTCGTACCTCTTAAGGTACAGCTGTTACACAAAATCTACTCATAAAGGAGACTTGAGAGAATTGCATTCTAAAACTTTGAAGCATATTTCAGAAACATTTCTATTCTAAGGGTAATGTGAACTGCAGCAATTTTGAAAAATTACATAGATGTTCTTTTTAGATAACGGAAGATTAAAAACACGCATTTTCCTCAAAACCTCGATATGAAAATATTGCCTGAAATAGAGTAAATAGTGCCTGGACTTCAAATACGAAACAAGCAAAAATGCAATGAAAGAAAAGTGCTATATCTGATGGTTCTTTAAACGTATGGAGGTAAATATTGTCAAGACCCAAAGAAAAACTAGAAGTAAAGTTAATACCAAATAAACTGGATCTAACTGGTACCGTAGCTAAAACACCTCGAATCTAGTGTGCCACGATGTGCATCGCTTTGAATGCCGCCTCCAAAATCTCTTGTCTTTGATGAATCTGCTGCAATAGTTGAACTATTGTATGGTTCTCTCGGGGCATGCGTGGATGGGATGAGAAAAGTCAACAAAAGCCAAGTTGGCGGATAAATTTGATGGGAGCAACAAATGAGCTGGGAGTTGGCGAGGATGTCTGCTTCTGAATTTTAGCTCTAGAAACTGTAACTACTGAAGTACTACATCTTTTAACTTCTGAAGTATTAATTACGGTTTAACATAATTGTTTATGTAATAAAAATTGAAGCGTATGCTCTTAACCATGAACGGTGGATTCCCTTTTGCGGGTATATGATAAATCCAACGCAGCGTTTAGGTGCGTAAACGATCATAGTAAACCACGTATTAAAATACAAAAGACTTTAAGAACCAATTTTTCAAAATACACTACTTTAACTGTAGGTTCTCTTCTTGCATCCCCATCATCTCCCATCTTCATATATTTTCTTTTACTAACGTTCACAACCAATCCTAGATCTTGTGCTTTCTCTTCCAACACTACATAACTTTCCTCAAGAGCACTTATATTCCTTGCGAGAATTGCCACATCGTCAGCATATGCCACTATTTGTACTGATCTAGAAAGTATGGTTCCTCCGGGGTTTATGGGTAATTGTTGGATTACTTTTTCCAGTGCTAAATTAAACAGCAGTGTGGATAGCACATCTTTTTGTCTCAACCCCCTCTCCACGGTAAACATACCTGATAAATCTTGTTCCATTCTAACCCTGCATCTTGTCAATTTCATGGTCATTCTTGTCAATCTCACCAGTTTCGGTGGTATTCCAAACTCTCTCACTATCTGATAAATTATCAAAGAGTGGAAAATCTTTAAATACCTGGGATCTATAGTAACAGTAGATAATAAAACATCAGTGGAAATTCAAGAAAGAATAGCAAGTGGTAACAGATGTTTCTATTCCTTGCAGAATATGTTTAAATCAAGGAACGTCAGTAGGAATACTAAAATTAAAATATATACAACTGTGCTGTGACCAATAATAATGTATGGTTCAGAAAGTTGGGTGTTGACAATCAGAGAAGAACAGTGGTTATTACGGTGGGAAAGGGAAATTTTGAGAAATATATTTGGAGCGATAAGGGACTTGGACGGATGGAGAATGCGGACTAACTTGAAGTTGCATTCCCTATTTGGACAACCAAATATAGTAGTGAAAATTAAACAAGAAAGAATAAGGTAGACTGGCATGTGCAGAGATTGTTAGAAACCAGTGGAAAACTGGATGGCAGAAGAACAGGAAGACCCGAAAAAAGATGGGTAGAAGATGACTTCAGAAAGTTGGGGGTTAAAGGCTGGAGAAGAAAAGCATAGGGCCGAGTAGAATGGAAGAGGGTGGTTAGAAAGGCCAAGGACCTACATGGTCTGTAGCGCCAACTATCATCATCATCATCATCTTCATCACTTATCTAAATGATCAATCCATTTGTATGAATTTGTTTGAACTTCAAAAGATCATTCAAGTTTATTCTGTTAATGCTTGTACAGTGTGAGCCCATTTGATGCCATCTGCAATATCTTCTTCGTTGATAGATTCTGCTGTAACTGCTTCAGTGGTGAACTGTGCAACCTTTTTCTCAGTTTGCGTGGTTATATGTAAAAATGACCAACAGGAGTTATGGTATATGATAAACTTAATTCAGGCTAGCAAATAACGTATTTTAAACGAGTTACCAACCTTTTTAAGTTGTAGAATGAAATTTAGCGGTAGAAACGAACTATTGAAATACTAAATTCTGACTCGACAATAGGTTACTGGTACATAACAAAATACTTTTGTACTATCTTTGAGAAGCATAATTTACTGTGAATCGCTGAAATGCTAAGCAAAGATTCTTCTTTCAGCAACCACCAAGCGTCTTCTAACCCAGACCAGGGGAACATTACATCAAAAGAGTGAATAGAGGAGTCCCTGAACTGCAGTAGCAAGTTACTTTTTCCCGGTTTTCTGCTTCCGTAGTCGCAATGAGAGGGAAGTTTCTTTATGCCCGGTGGTTACTTCTCATTAACTTACGAAATTCTAACAATCCTTTTACCTTCCTAATATTCGGAACTGGTACATGTGTGTTATCATGCAACTGTCTTGATTAATGAACGTACTGACATCTCTTAGGCTAAACCTAGAACTGCAGGGTTTCTTGTTTACAGAATTTGCCTCAATATATAATGATTGGCTAATAATTTCTTATATATAGAACTGCAGCCGGTGTTTTTTTTTTTTTTTTTTTTTTTTTTTTTTTTTTTTTTTTTACATTATGCATTAATTTTAACATATACCTATAGTATTTGTTGTGATTACTTATCTGCCTTCTTATTTATTTCTAAAATTATTAATCTTAAAAGTCAATAATGAATCCGTAACACTTAGCATGTGTTATACAAGAAGTATTTCGAGGTTCGAAAGAAGCCCTATCCAAATAAAATAAACATCAGTTACGTTAACTCAGTTAAAATCTAGTCAAATACCTTTGTTCCAGGGTTGTCCACGTTATACCAAGAAAGGGCAACACATATTTCTGGCTCACACATGCTTAAGAGCTCAATTTATTGGTTATTTCCTTTACCTCTGATATATAAAAAGGGCGTTAATACTATTTTCAGTTCCCGTTTAGGTTTCCTTTAAATTTAAAGGACTATATAGTTTTTCCTCTCAGATTATTAAAAAGTTATTGAGCCCACAAGTTCGTTCCCTGATCACCACTTTCTAAAACGCTCACCGCCTGGCAGCATGTCTATCTCGCATAACAGGCCTCAAATTCGAATCTTTTCCCTTAACCTCAGAATACAGACGTCGGGTATCTTTAATGTCAAGTGACCTTGGTCCATTTGAACATCAGTTTAACCAGGTCATTCGTTGACTATACGATATCCCGTACTCAGTAAGCGGAACTTATTTAACAGCTTTCTGCATTTACTTGCCTGACCTCTCTTAGGGGAAAACTTCCGAACCTTCAGCTGCACGGAGGTCGTTGAGGACCCCAAACACTCGTAATGACATCACCACGTTGGGTTGGTCTAGACTGGGTAGTTGCCCTCCCTTGGGTACATCTAGTTCGGTTTAATGGCATCGTCTCCAGCGAGGATATTGGGTAAGGGAATTTCCTTCTACCTTACGTTAGTGGAAACTAGGAAACCAGTAGAGAACCTTATTGAAAACCACAGGACGAAAGAGCCACTCAATGTTTCCATTTCTGTGTCTACCGAGGTAACTCTTGCTCTACACACATTTATCTGACCTCTCCTGAACCTTCAACTCTCTACAGAAGTCGGGGTTTACAACCAAAGTCTTACGTTTCATGACGGCTAACATCGTAAATTTACGGCTGGGCTTGTTGACCTCGTTTTTTTTAAGACACGATCACTCTGAAGTAAGGTTTATCTGAACTCCCAATTAAAAGCAGCTGGTCTCCAGTTTTTTACAGCCCTTTAAACGCTGCCAGAGTGTGGAGTCGGGTATATTTGCATTATGTATGACGGCCCGTCTGCTCGTAAACCTCAAGTCCTGTGCTAAAGCGTGTGGAAAACTGTTGGTGCTTTAGCTATTGTCATGGTAACGAGAGAACCCGCTATAAAAACTCGCTGTTATATCGACCGTATGTTACGTTGCCTTTTTTCTTGCAAATGCTTTAATGTAATTGAATGTTCCTTATAAACAGTATTAACTTTCGATAAAAAAATAAACTGATGTGTCGCACTCTCGTCACTTTCTCAACTCATTTTTCTACAAACTATTCTCACAAACGCTTATTCTCGTTAAATTAAATATTTGTAGAAAATTTCGTATTTGATATTAACTCCGGAATATGGGCTTTAAAGTAGGATTAAGCGGTAGTTAAATCCTTAAGAGTCAGTCGCTATGTGATGACTGTGAAATTCCTTTCTATTTGCACGTCCAGGAGATAAAAAAAGAATAACAACTATATGAGAAACGTATAACGGTATTTAAGGTGAAAAGGTTCTGCCTACATCTACAATGCTATTTTCATGATTTTTGGGTGTACATTACCAAGAAATTATTTATCTGTACATGAAAATTTTCAGGCATGTTCTTAAAACCTTTATCTTTAAGCATACCTATTATTTCAAAATTTTGTACTGATAATTCATTATAATTTTTTTAGTTTTTGTAAAAAAAAGTCCTGAAATTTCAAAAAAATATTTTTAAACAAGTATTATGAATCTCAGAGAAAAATCGCTTATTATTCTCATGAGTCTGCTTAATACACACAAACTTTCAAATGTTTTGGTTGATTATTTTTTTGTAATTTACGTTCTCCAACGTTTAGTCATCGGACGATGAATGAAATGAGTGAAATGATACTAAAATGAGTCCGGGGTCCATTGAGCTTAGAGCTACCCGACATTCGCCTTTCAGAATAAGGGAAAACCCCGGAAAAAACCTTATCCAGGTAACTCACCCTGACCGAGATTCGAACTCGGGACTTCTTGAACGGGAGGCAGACACGCTACCATCTACGCTACCGAGGCGGGCCTGAAAAAATGTCAAACTGAGAAAAACAACTTTAAAGTTTATATATTGACTACTGACTTCTCACATGAGTCAGAACATTCCTGCTGCACAGTCTTGACCTTCTGTATGCTCCCTTGTTCTTTTCAAGTTGTTCTTCATTTTTCTTGCCTTCTTGGCCAGTTCTTCAACCATTTTATCTGCTTTCAGGACTCGCAGCTCATCAGTTTCTGTATATGACTACTATCATGATTAGTACATGTATTGTTGAACTGGGCCTACTAACCTCAATATTAAATGTGATTTCATTGTCTATTGTACTTATATTTTCCACATTTACAGTTCTGTTTTTAGTAAAACCATTGCATGTATACTTTCTCTTTCCAAATGTTTTTGGCCTACAGATAACTAGTACAAAATATCACAGAACATACACTTATCCTTCCACATTGAAATTTTCAAGATGGCCAAACAACAGAGTATCAAACCAGTAGAAATTTAAAAGTTGTTGCAGAACCTGAATCAGCCAATCGCCTTCGTGATCAAGTACGCCAGCGCTGCTATGTATTTTCGGGTGGCAAATTAAAATCTCTTGTAGACATTTCCCCTATCTCCGCTTCACCGCTGTACAATATATTATTCAGAAAAACAACTTTTCACATACACAGCCAAAGACAAAAGAAAAACTAACATCATTGAAGTTACAGTGGTACCAACAGGAAGCTTGAAAGATCCCTTACAAAACAAGGCTTAGTTCAGAAATATATGTTCAGTATTACAGACGTTATGATCGATTTTCTGAAAGTTTACGAAAAGTGGCGTGGCAAAAGCTTAACACCCACTAATATAATAAGCAAATTAGGCATAAAATATTGCTCCAATGAACTATTTAACTATATATTGGTAAAGTAGGGGGATGATCTAATAAAATGTAAAAATAAAAAAGTGCATTTTAAGCCTAAGTGAAGTACCTTCTCACCTTAAAATGACGCGCCTCGGTAGCGTAGATGGTAGAATGTCTGTCTCACGTTCAAGAGGTCTCGAGTTCGAATCTCGGTCAGGGTGAGTTACCTGGATAAGGTTTTTCTGGGACTTTCCTTGTCCTGATAGGCGAATGTCGGGTAACTCTAAGCTCTGTGGATCCCGGACACATTGGAGCACCATTTCACCCATTTCATGCATCGTCCGATATGACTTAACGTTGGATGACGTAAATTGAAAAAAAAAACTTTACAATGAGTCAATAATAATGACTCTTGTAAATGCTTAACTATAAACATCGAAAAAATTGTGGTAGCATGTTTTTTCCTCTCGCTCTCTCTCCCTCTCTCACTCGCCCCCCTCTCTCTCCCTCTTGTGGTTTATCAATTATACAAAGTTCATTCAGAATGTAAAGGAATTAAGAGACAATTTCCAAAAGATGCAAGATATGTTTCGTTTGACATAAAAAGATCTTGGGCATTTGGTACTTCTATCAAAGTTTTAGCAACTTTTGAGACAATATTTCTCAAAATATTTCAATTTATTTAGAAATATTTAGAAAATCCTGAGCTGAAATACAAACTTTTGTATTTAAGTACTCCTTGTGTTTGAATTATACACTTCACAAGCATACACAGAGCTTTTTTTAAAACCTTATTTCCGGTGGAATCTCCTGTCCAATTTTTTGGTAAAATACAATACTTCTGTATACTACAATTATGTAGGATTAAGAGTAAAAATGGAGATACGCTTTTTATTTCTTTGTTGCATCTGCAGGGTTTTTAATTTAAAACCCAGCGGGCGCCCGGCATTTCGCCTGTGCGCGATTGAATGTCACAGTGAGCTCTGCTCCTGCGTAATCACCGTGCGTTAAACATGTATGACACTCTAGAAGTGTCTAAACAAGCATTATATTGGGAAAACATATTCTGATTCACATGATAAGTTGGGCCACTGTAACGTTGCCAATTTAATTTGTAATATTTTGCCTTAGTTCTTCAAATATATGAGGATTTGTCTCGTAAACTTTCTTTCAGGTTACCCCACAAGTAGAAACCACGCACTGCTTGATCGGGGGAACGAGACAAACAATGTCCTAATTCTTTCATGGACTCCTCTACTGCGTGGGCAATAGCAGAATGATTTATCTTTTTCTGTCAGTTAATAATAAAATGGAGTCAAAACATCATTTCGATACATTTCTGAATTGACAGTCTGCTCGTAGAGTATTGGACGCTCACCCGCGCACAACGGCAGCCGGTAATGGGATAATTCAGGAAGATAATACGACATATGTTGGAGCTTAGAAAGTAAAAAACCATTGGAATTCTATAGAATAATAAAAATGGAGTGGGGAAGAGAGGAATTCGTGGATAATTGCAATAAGGGGATGAGAGAAGGTCTGGCATATGAGGACAGGAATACTTTCTGAAGGGGCTAAGGGAAAAGATATAAGGGATATGTGAGCTATGTGTGACAGAAGAGAGCATGGGGCATTATAAGGTAGAGAGCATGGAAATAGCGGAGTGGAGAAATAAAGTATTGTGACTTTGAGGGTTCGTGAAATGAGAAGTCCAATTGCACCACTCGTAAATGTTCTTTATTTCCACCGACTTACAGTTAAACACTTGCCAATTACACAGAATTACGTAATGCACACAATTACGATTCACCAGTTCGTCCGTTACAATTCCACTTTGCTCTCGCAATTACGTACAATCCTCCGATGCACGTACAGTCTTCTCGTCCGTACACTAGCACTGCACTCTTACGCTGCTCGCCAAGAACTGACCTGACTGACCTGACTGACCTGACTGACCTGACTGACCTGACTGACCTGACTGACCTGACTGACCTGACTGACCTGACTGACCTGACTGACCTGACTGACCTGACTGACCTGACTGACCTGACTGACCTGACTGACTGACCTGACTGACCTGACTGACTGACCTGACTGACTGACCTGACTGACTGACTGACTCAATTCACTCACTGCAACCCTTTTTATAGGAATATCGCCGTTTTCTCGAAACCTCTAGTTTCCCGTGAATCACCGCGAAGGTTCCAGATGGCAGTGGAAGGGGGGAAGAGGCGGCCAGCGACAAGTGACATTTCCCTAATCATCCCCTCAGTTAGTTACAGAGACTGATGGGTGGGTGTGGCTTGGCTGCCTCTGGCCCCTTACTGAGCTGTCGTTGGTTGTGCTTTCCGCTAATTGGGTGACAGTATGGAAGGGAAACTGAGATAAAATGAACAAAAAATAGTAGACATGAGAATGCTGAGAGGAAAGGGGGAGAAGAAGAATAAGGGCATGGAGGAATTCTTAAAGAAAATGAAAAAGAAGTGGAGGTAGGATAGAGAAATGAGCAGAAGAGAGAAGAAAGGGAAAGTAAGGTTGAAATAAGAGGGTACACCGAGGTGAGCCACAAGTCAGGGAGCCAAGGGGATAATGAATACCTGGACTACATATTGTACTTAGGTTAAGGAAAAAATACTATGAAATATTGTAAATTGTGTAAAATGGAAGTAAAGCTACATTCATTCTGTTTTCCTTGGCTATGTCAAATGGCAGGCATTACGTATAACATTCTATCTCAGAATATCGAGAAGGCTGTCATCAGCTGGCCACAATCCGAGAGAGAAAAGCTTAACTTGTCGGTGTTAATTTTGGCATCAGACGCCGCTCCATAAAGTTGAGTGGCGTTATATACAAGGGTCAAAACGTCTCCTGGGAAGATGAGTAGGGTGATGTCATCACTGGCACAAAATAATTTTGCTGGATTGGCAGTTCCAGAAAGCTTAGCAGCGAACGAAGGGCTCTAAACAGAGAGAAGAGCATCATCGAAAGTGGACAACCTTGGTGGACGGGGTTGTTAATCCTTATAGGCTTAGCGAAGTATCCATGGAAACTCGACGACTCGCTGTAGAAGCTCGTAACTGCAGATATTATGAGGCGGTGGAAACTTGACTTGCTGAAGCACTTTAAACATATAGGCATAGCTAACCCCCACCAAAGGCATTCTCTGATAATAACCCCTGAGGTCCTGTTTATTCTGGACATTTGCATAATTTCATATCATTAAAACAGATAGAATATCACTGCACCAAAAAATTGGATCCTGTTAAAGTATACTGCTAAAGCATATCTAAATTTCGAAATATTCCTCGCTACTGGATGAATTTTCAAGTAGGTATTTATAATTTTCTAAAATAAATAGTTGTTATTCGCCTCCATGTACCTCTTTCTAAATAATTAATATCCTTATGCCCGATTTCACCAACAGATGTTAAAATCGACGTTAACAAATGTAACGTAACAATTGTCACAGCGCTAAAACTAATGTTAAATTTCTTGCATTTCACCAACCTGTTTTCTGAAAATGTTAACAAACCTGTGTTAACGCCAAGGAACTGGTAAATATCTCAGCTATAGAAGGCTATTGGTGAGTCGTATTATTTTCTGAACGTACTGCGATGCGCTTTTGTTTTCATTTTCGTCTGCACAAGCTGAAAAATGGTGGATGAACAAAATCATAAATAAAGCCGTGAGACAAATTTCTCATCAATGGAGAAAGAATTGTTAATTGAATTGGTGAGGAAGTGTAAGGATATCGTGGAAAATAAGAAGACGGATGCGGTGAATGTAAAAGAGAAAGATGTCACGAGGAAAATATTGGAAACGAATTTAATTCAAATGCATGTGTCACTACTACAAGCACCAAACAACTTCTCAGTATTACGTAAATTTAAAACGAGGTGCGAAGGACAAGTGACTTAAACGTTTCAAGACGGGAGGTGGACAGTGTATTATCCACATAATTCAGTGAATTATAAAATCGCAGAGTTATTAATACTTGAAGCAAAGGTGAGATCGCCATTTTTCTTCCGACGCATGTTCTAACCTCTCTTGTACTTCCGCAGTAACCTTCATAGCAACATGTTTCGACAGTCTATACCACCGTAAAAAAATCTTTTTCGTATAGCTCCTCAAAACCATTTTTCCTCATAGGCCGTACTCTATTACGAATGCCATTTAGATGGTCTTAAATATAGCAAACATCAAAAGCTCAGTTCATGCCCACCATCTTGACTATTTACAATTGTTGAGGACTTAACATCAGAAATTTGGCTTGTTAGTTTAACAAGAGATTTAACACGAGTGTTACGCAATTTTTGTTTTAACTATTGCCAGACTCGTGTTAAGTCTTAACATCTGTTGGTGAAACCGGGCATTACTGAATTGCCGTTGTACCTAACATTCTTACATAGAATAGATACAGCTGGCTTACCTGATGTTTTAAGGTTAACTTTTTAAACTCCAATTAAGACTCAAATTTATTTACCCCGTAGCTCAGTCGGTAGAGCACCTGCCTGCTATGCGAGGGCTCCCGGGTTGGATTCCCGGCTAGGGGTGGGGATTTTTCATCCAACCAAGATGACTCCCCATCTTCTCCAGAACCTGGAAGTATGAATGAGTGTGTGAATATGTGCGTGATATAATGATTAAAAAAATCACAAGTATCAATCCAACGTTTACGAGAAAACACCATCACTATATTGTGATATATTCACTTTGTTTAGTAAGGTCAAGTCGCCGCCAGATATGATATACTCACTTTGTTTAGTAAGGTCAAGACGCCGCCAGGCGTCCGGCTCCTTTTGGCTGGTTGGAAATCTTAGTAGTAGTGTTTCTACGAAAACAAATGGTAGCTGTGATCTAGCCAGCCATGAAAAGGATCTGGAGTTGGCTGGCCAGGAGATGTTGGATTGACCTTTACTTTTGTTACATCTATCCGCGCCTGTGGAATGGTATGTTGTATTGTGTTTAGTTTGGAATAAAACAGGTATGTGGATTTTCAGGAAGAATCATGTATTTGATTGTGAAGTGTCCCGTATCTTCTAGGTTTTAGTGTGGGTAATTTGACCTCTCACTCTCCGAGTTGTGTTCCCCAGTGGTATCCTTGGGATGGTTCAAACATTTGATTCATAGCGGCATATTGAAATATTTCTAGGGATATCACAGAAATTAGCTGCCCAAAGCTATTTGGGATGCCATTTTGGATGCTCAGTTGTGTTAACAGTCGTTTGAGTGAGTTCATGAGTGTTTTTATAAAAATGGACAAAATCCGGTATCGAGCTGTCATTAAATATTTGTTTTTGAAAGCAATACGCCTACGCAAATAAAAGATGAGTTGAATTCTGTGAATGAGGACTCTGCACCATCATTTACCACAGTGAAATTTTGGGCAGCTGTATTTAAACAGGGCCGTAAGAGTTTGGGAGACGATGAACGTTCGGGACATCCAAAAACTGCAACTACCAAAGAAATCATCCCTAAAGTTCACCAAATGGTGCTATACGACCGCCAAATTATAGGGAAAAAGATAGCAGAGGCTATAAACATGTCAGAAGAACGTATTTGTCACATATTACATCAACATTTGGATATGAGAAAGCTGTCCGCGCTTTGGGTGCCGCGTTTGCTCACGTTAGACCAAAAACGTGTCCGAATGAACATCTCCAACGCTCTGTTAGCGCAGTTTAGGCGCAATAAATCCGAATTATGTCGCCGATTAATTAATGTAGATGAAACTTGGATACACCATTATACGCCCGAAACAAAAACACAGACCAAACAGTGGACTGCAACGGGGAAACCAGCTCCAAAAATAGCAAAATCTGTTTTTTTTTTCAGCTGGGAAAGTGATGGCGACTGTTTTTTGGGGATAGACATGGAGCTATTTCAATCGATTATCTTCAAAAAGGAAAAATCATTACAGTAGCATACTATATATCATTACTTCACAAGCTGAACTTGCAGAAAATCTGCCACATTTGCAGAAAAAAAATCCTGTTGCACAAAGACACCGTCTCACACCTCAACGGTTGCAATGGCGAAAATCCACGTATTACGGTTTCAAGTGCTTGATCATCCGCCTTACTCACCAGATCTAGCCCGAAGTGACTATTTTGGTTCCCTCATCTGAAAATTGCGCTCGGAGGACAGATTTTCGTCAAATGAAGAGGCAATCACCTTCGTGAACAATTATAATTGTTGTAACTTTCAAAAGTTCGTGTTGCAATTTTCTTGCAAACCATAAAGCAGAAAACTATCGTGACATAGTGGCTGATGTTCTGCATTCTTATATAGCTATGGGATGCAACATGTCTTTAAAAGTTCACTTCTTGGACTCTCACTTGGACTTCTTCCCCGTAAACCTTGGAGCTGTCAGCGATGAACACGGTGAGCGTTTTCATAAGTAAATTTCTACAATAGGGAAGAGGTATCAAGGCAAGTGGAGTTCCAATATACTGGCTGGCTACTGTTGGGACTAAAATGAGAGACGTTCCAGATGCAAAATATACTTGAAAATCACTATCTAACACTTTCTAGGTAAGTCAGAATCAGTAGATATAATTTTGAGTTAGATAGCTAGTTATGGATTTTTTGGAATATTATAAAAAATTCAAATGAATATCACACAAAACTCCTGCCCGATGGGGAAAAACTGTAATTATATTTGAATTCAGCACGAAAAATACTTTTAGAATATGTTATTTTAATTCTTGTGAAAGAAAAAAAGTTAAATTTTGTCGACCAGTGTTATTTTGCAGAGAAAAATGCGGAGTACTATTTGGACGGGTTACAGAGATGGGAGCATCACTGGGAGAAGTGTGTTGAGTTACAAGGAGACTATGCTGAAAAATAAAGAATAAACAAAATCTGAAAGAAATGTTTTGTATCTTTATTAGGTCGGAAACTTTTCAGACCACCCTCGTAAGTACTGTTTTACAGTGGAAAAATCTGCGATCCGAGTAATTTTAAATATTTAAGTACCTTAAATGTTATATAATCATGTTCTCTTTATGTTCCTATAATTATTCAACAAACACTAAAATTAAGAAACCTTCACATCATGCAGAAACCTTAACACATACAACGAAATTAGGTTATGTACTGCCAAGTCAGAAAATTAATCTATTTTTAAAAAGTTGTGCAGTCTTAAAACCACTCCAAGGAAAATAATCTCGGTTAATACAAAACAATTTTTCATTATTTTGAATGTAGTTTTCTTTCATTATATATGTCCTAACAATTTCAATTAGAGCATATAGATAAGGCAACATTTTCTTAAATTAAGCTTTCTGCTATACTAAAACCTCAGTGTGAACGATCATATAGTATTGCTTATTCGGAGGATCTGAACTTACTACATATACATTGCAATATTTTATAAATAGATACTAAACATATATAAGAAGGATTGGATATCGCATTCTAAACTGCCTGTACATATATAAGAAGGATTTGTTATCGCATTCTAAACTGCCTGTTTGTTGAAATGTTGCATCTTGGTCATGTGTATATTTCTTAGAATTACCATGCAACTGTCTTTTGTTTTATACTCTGTAGTCCAGGCGTTTTTTTTTTTTTTTTTTTAATTTTTACGTCCTTCAAAGTAGCCATTCTTGTGACGATGAATGACATAGACGAGATTTCCATACTAACCCACGTTACATGAAGCTTAGTTACCAGACATTTATCTTTCTGGATAAGGAAACCCCCTGAAAAGAACCTCATCCAGATAATACCCTAAGTGAGATTCGACTTAGGGACCTCTTTGATTGAAGCAGATTGACTACTATGTACTCTACAGAGGCGGGTTAAGGCCTTCTATGCAAATACGTTCTTTAATAGTTCCATTTAATTGTATTCAATTACAAGGGTTTTGTAAATGCTTTTCAATCTTTCAGTAACTTATGAAAGTATTTTGCACCTTATGTGCGTCAGAACGAATTGAAGTTTTCAATTATGCGAATTCCAAAATCTATTTGAGGTTACCCAACAAATGTTCTGTTCTTATCATATAACTTACAGATAACAAATGACTATCACGGTACATGTTTTCAAGGCGCTTGTCAACTGTCTCCAATACTTCATTCGCGTCATATGAAAGGCGCATATACGTCAGCCCGGGATTCCCAGTAACCTACAGTTTATCATCATCACTGCTACTTCCAGTGTTTGTTGAGTGAATTGGTTCCTTTGTAAGGAGAGCTTTGTAAAGAATCACGTCAATCACCAACTCCATTGATTGTGTGGTCTCTTCACTGATTTCTTTTCTTGAACTCTGAAGGCATTCTTTGAAGAGATCCTTCGGCAACTTTTGCAACTACGTCAGTGACAGAAAGTGATGTCGGATACAATAAAGCGTGATTTCGAAACGTTGTATATCTTAATGTAAACAAATGAATTTCTACAAGGGGGTATTAGTGATACATAGAACATATGAGGAAAGTGTAAAGATTCACATTATTTTCTCCACTAATTCCTCAACAAGTTATGCTTTAAAAATTCTTATTCTTCTATCCAATTTCTGTTGTAATAAAAATATGTACACATGATTTTATTACACATTTCGTTGTAGAAAAAATGAGAATACCAGAATAGAACGGGCTTAAGCGACAGTTATTTCGAGAGCTGGTCATTATGTAGGGGCTTTAAAATTCCGTTTTATTTGTATAACTACGAGGGGATGTATTGAAAATGAAGCCAGTAACAAGGAGCACCCCAAAAATGATTTAATTCACAAAAAGGAGTATTTGAGATAAAGTATGTGGTTTAACATCTAAATATTGTGTGAACTGAAATTTTATCTCAAGGTTTACCAGTTCTACAAAAGTCATACAAAACAGCAGTAACTGTTGTTATATTTCATTTATCTTGGAAATTATCTTTAAAGTATGCTAAAACCTTAAATCTCTTAATTAAACTTGTCTAAAAATTTCTATTTGCGACCTTTTTTGAGACGTTTAGTGTTACATTCTTGGAAGAGTTTTAACTTAAGAATTAAGGCCAGTATTAAATCATTTTTTCCTTTCTTTATATTATAGTTTCAGAAAAGTATTTCCGGTGAAACCTCGGTATGTTTGGCATGTTTGGGTGGAATACAATACTAGACTTGCTACAAGTAGGTAACAGTTTCGGAGGGGAGACTTACCGAGGTGGGCGTCGGGACGTTAGCGTAGATGGTAGCGTGTCTGCCTCACGTTCAAGTGGTCCCGAGTTCGAATCTCGGTCAGGGTGAGTTACCTGGATAAGGTTTTTTCCGGGGTGTTACCTTATCCTTCAAGACG
The DNA here is from genome assembly GCA_030765055.1 of Mantis religiosa. NCBI lineage: Eukaryota > Metazoa > Arthropoda > Insecta > Mantodea > Mantidae > Mantis > Mantis religiosa. The sequence goes on from CM060947.1 coordinate 44,472,941, forward strand.
AATGTCGTAATTCTAAGCCTCATGGACCCTGGACTCATTTGAGCATCATTTCACCCAATTCATTCACCGTCTGATATGACTTAACGTTGGAGGACGTAAATTACACAAAAAAGCCCGACCAATGAAATCCCTTGCGCCTCTATTGATGGGATGAGAGGCTATTAAGAGTGGCCGGACTGAGCAGAAACAACAGAAGACCCTCTGGTAGTTCGTACAACTGCTTCCCATTTCCTCTTCCTGGAGGGACGGTCTGGGACTCATAGACCTCCCCGATTTGGAGGTTGAGGATGTACAGAGGAATGCATCTGCCATGAACGCCGAAACTGCCATCGACGGTTAGAACCGTGAACGAGCCAAACGGCATGAAAGTAACCTTTACAACATTTGGCTATCACGCCTTGTGAGTGTGGAGTTGACCACGAGAATAGAACCCAGAACTTACTGAATGCAGGCCACAGACGCCAAGCCTGAGCTGTGAAAGTGTTAAGGATGATCCCAGGCGAGAATTATTTATTGATTTTGGAATGTTAATTAGAATTTATAGCGTTAGAGTGGTAGTGTGGTGAATTATATAGTTCCAGATACGGGCCCAAATGACCTTGTTGTCGACGGGCCCTAAAACACCACACACTCACTCACTAGTTCCAGATATATACAAAATAGGGTTGGAAACGTGGAAGTAGTACGTAACTATTTAGAAAAAGTGATGGTAAAAATACAGTAACTAAAGAAGACAAAAAAAAAAAAAAACTTGTAGCGAGAGGCTAGAAGGATTTTGCTCTGATGGGAAGAAGTGTTGCTATCGTATAATTGGAAAGCTATAATTCTGTATTCTACAATAATCGTTAATTAGAAAAGGGAGTGATATTTTACCAGTGGAGTTGAATCATAAATAAAATTCGATCCGAGAACAAGCCTGAGTTCAGACTGGATTTCTAGCGTGTATCGGTAAACATCTTTATCAAACTGACTTCATAAGTGAAATAATAAAAATTAGAACAACTTTTTAACACTGGCGACACAATCTAGGCCGAAATATAAAATTAAATTATTTTTTAGCCGGCTACTAAGTATTACAGGTAGTAGAGAAAATGTAAATGTAAATGAATCTATAAAGATAATTCATACTCCAAGAGTTTATCTCGCTGAATATTCCGAGCGAGTTCCGCAGCCTTGCCTCTTTGACTGTCAGGCGAAGTGTCAGAAATCTTAAACGTATGACTGCTAAGGTAGTCGTAGATGAATCAGAACTGAATGACAGGTGATGGAGCGCGAATCTAAAAATAAAGTCTTATGTCGATGATTTCTCCTTTGAGCGATAGGGGCTTGAAGATGTGGCGCGGGGGAGGCGCTGCAAAGAGGAACGGGGTTAAGTGTCCTTAGTAGCTTGAAGTAGCTGTCGGAAAAGTTAAGTGCTTGAGCTGCGGAATGTAATATATTCTGACATGGCGTCGTGACACTGTATTTACACTTTGACATAGTTTTACCTGATTCTTTGTTATGTCATCTAAAGTTGGTTCTAGTCTTTTGTGTATTACCATACATTTTCCCTTCTGTAGCTTTCCCAGCTTCTTAGTCTGTCTAGTCTACGGAAAAAAGAAGAAAGCACCGTCGTACACTAGAATGACTTTCTATATCCTATGTCTTTCTCATTTCACCGTATCGTATATACAGGGCGGAAAAAGAAAACAATCCCTCAACAAATACATGAAGAGTGTAGCACATGGAATCTAGGTATTTTTAGAGTTGCATTAAATTGTACCAAGAACATTAAACAAGTAGGAAGCGTTTGCACATTTGCTATCCCCAGATCGCTATTGGACTTCTAATCTAATGTGTAAGGATTTCCTAGTCATAATCTCTGGCTTATGTAAGTGAAAGCTGAAGAAAATGTGCATTCTGTGAATGCTCAAAATGACTGGTAATTATAAAGACTACTGATTTTTGAATATCCAGCGTTGAAATTTGTAGAAATTAACCTAAATATAAGGAAATTTATTATCATACACTAATAATGTCCAACTTTCTGGCGTGGTTTGCATTTCTGCCTCACATTCAACAGGTTCCGAGTTCAAATCTGTGTAAAGGTGAGTTAACTGAATAGAGTATTGACCAGGGTCTTCCCTTAACCAAAAGATGAATGTGGGGTAACTATAAGCTCTATGGATACTGGTATTATTTGAGCATCATTTCACCCATTTCATTTATCGTCGGATTTGACCCACGTTAGAGCACCTTAAATAAAGGAAAAAAATTTCCAACGAGAAATTTTTCCAGAGCTAAATTCCTTCCATTATGACCCTAGATGTTAAATGCAATAAGTATATGAAATTATTATTATCGTTTTTTATTTAATAAGATTCGACCCGGACATCCATTACTCATTATAGAAGGTTGAAAATTGTCATGTTGTATACAAACATCTTCTTTTAATGTACTATCCCGCTGTAGATTTTCGTCTATTCTAAAATGATCATGAACTTGTAGACAAATGCTTAAATAATAAATCTGGTCATGCGCAGAAATAAAAATAAGCATCATCTTGCAACCATCGCTTTTTAATAAAGTGGTTTAATCTGTTATAGCCAACCGGTCGTTTCTATTTTATCCTCGTATGCGAAAATGTAGTATGGGGGTTCTCCCAAATATATCTGTATTTCATTATCTAAGAAACATGTGACTATAACAGGGAATCAAAAGTGCTGGGAAATACTTGACCCTTGTAAGTTCAACAATAAGGTTAATTTATATCAGATAATAGTGCTTACAGTAAAAATGAAGAACACAAATTGTTATGTTTGTATGAAAATAAACTACATGACATAAGTTCACAGAAGTTCTGTGATTAACAGTAATACCAATTTGTGGAATAACATTCCCCTAGAAGATGGGCCAAATTTTACTTCCCCACTCCAAAGAATTCAGGAGATGGTTTATTTTGTTTTAAATGGTGTAGAATTGAAGGTACAAAATTGCTATACAATGCTACCTTTATGCCAATATTAAAATAATATATGTAATATATAGCTATTCCTGTCACAATTGAAACATGCTTTTTGGTGTGCTGCACATAAGGTGCGCCACTTGTAGCAAGTTGAAAGATATTTTTGTCTGCACGTTGGGCATAATTTTAAAGAAATGGTATGTTGGTTGATGAGAAGACTTGAAAATTCCAAAGCAGTAATCAATTTAAAAAGTATTAATTTCAGTATCCTAGCCGACAGATGCAGAATCTCATCTCGTATCATTGTCTCGGATTGGTGTCTTTGTTGATCTGACTGATTTTCCGAAATAAAATAATTATGTATTTCCCTTTTATGATATTATGTTAATATGAAAGGGTAGAGCCAGGCTAAAAAATTCAATTCCATAGCCGGTATTTGAACCACGGATCTTCTGGTTTCCGTCCAGCCGCTCTAACCCTCCCGGGTGTTACAGTACTTACAGCATAGTAAGTCGCCATTAAGGTAGTTGTCTCATGTATTTATGAGAACTTCTAGTGGTTTACCGGGAGAAACACAAGTCAGTTGGAGAATTTAATGTCATGTTGGCACGTTGGCCATAGTAGCTCAAATGGTTAGAGCGGCTGGACGGAAACCAGAAGATCCGTGGTTCAAATCCCGTCTATGGAATTGAATTTTTCAGTCTGGCTCTACCCTTTCATAGTGCGTCCTACACACGGCTAGTGTGAAATAACAATTAATTTCCATTATGTTAGTAATTTATCATTTGGCACAAAAAGATGCAACACAAATTATAACTACCCAATACATACATTCCTTTCTCAAACTACTCTGGTCATTACACATGTGATTATCTTATCTCACGGTCAAGCTTCTTCTGATGGCGTCCCTTTCTGAAAATTATTTTTATCCCCATAGCAACCACATATTTCCATATACTCATTACATTTCATAGCCTTCCATATACATAACTTGTCAATTTTCTTTCTTTTTCTTCCTTTCTTTTTTTAACATTCCTTAAATATTTTAAAACTCCAAACACCATTATCGAATAAATAAACACATATTAAATTTTCTGGACCAAATTAAGACAAATGTTACACAATATCACATTAATAATTCACAAAAAGCTAAAAATATAAATGTTGGACAATTTGAACACCATTTAGTATGGCTTTAAATTGAGATGTATTTCGCTACTTGTAAATTCGCTGTGTCACACTGATAATTCGCGAAGACAGAAAATATTAACATGAAGAAAAAGAGCAAAAGAGGGAAGAATACGGATTTGATGAACGGTAGTGATATGGTGTTTAAAGTTCCCTTGCCTCTGAAGGCAAACAAATTCTTCTCTATGCTATACTCCGTAACAGAAGCACAATACTGCTTGTTAGCGACTGCATTCGGAACGTAATGCCTTTTCAACCTTTAATTGTAAGCCATGGCGTAGTGCAGCGCCACTAGTACATACATTCAAACACTGTTAATACAGGAAACTTGTGAATGTGTCGAGCTGTTTACTACCTCAAACTTGGCGTGTAACTGGATAGTTCGCTGTTAACCTATGTACTGTGAGACAAAGCAGCAGATTTGCACAGATGCGAGCACTGAATCCAATAAAAATGATTACATTAACCAAGATGTAATTAAAGCAGAGGAAATTGCAGGGATTCCGCTGGAAGTTAGTTTGCTACGTTCTCGCCCAACTTTCTAACCAAGTAGATAGCAGTAAAGTACTCGGGGAATATATAATCTTCACACCACATCGCCGGAATAAGAAAAGTTGTAGAATTCCTACAAGTAGGTATTATCTCCACTCTACCCTTGGCGACAATTATTGAATTCTAAAGATGAGAGGTTTTTTCAGGTTATAGGTTTGTATTCGACAACACTTCCAAAAAAGGTGGATGCAGAACTTGGGCTGTAAAGCGGTAGAGCGTTTAGTCAGTTTATTTGTACTTAGCTTTCCAATTCCATTTTAAACATAAATTTTCAGCTGCTTATTTAACGGGTTAATAGTGGTTTTGGCTCCTTCGCCGTTTACCTCTATTCTAGCCCTTATGTACCTTGATCAAATATCCCGTTGTGTCCTCCATTTATCTGCCCTTTTAACTTTCTTACCTTTCTCAACCATTTCTCTTGATTTCGTCCGCATACTTCCCTACCTCCCTTATTCTTTCTCTCTTTTCAACGTAAGCATTTTATAGGTAGCTACAGTGCAAGCCTGTTGATTATCCCATATTAATTTCCTCCATTTTTCTATTTCTTTATGTTCCACTACATAGTGTTCTATTCTTCTTCACTTGATGGCATAGGCAATCAAGTGGCTGTTCCGCCTTCGAAGTCCTCCAGCCATCGTTTCCTGGGTCTACCCACCGATCTCCTACCTTTAGGATGATACTGTAATATTTGTTTTGTAAGTCAATTATCTGCCATTCTTTCAACATGTTCCTTCCATTTTTGTTTGAGATCTTTTAACCTATCATTCATACTAAAAGTATCCAGCTCTTCTCTTATATTTTCATTTCTTGTTAAGTCCCTCTTCGTGCATCCTTTCACACTTCTCCAGAATTTCATTTCTGAAGCCTATATTTTAGTCTGTTGCTTTTTAGTTAACGTCCAAGTCTCACTTCCGTATGTCAGTATAGGTACAGCCATAACTTTGTAGAACTTTAATTTTGTTTCTTTACGTATTTTGTTTCTAAATGTTCTATTTGTTCCACACACTCTTTGAAATTTGCATATTTTATTGTAGACATCATATTCCTTGTCATAGTGTTCTATCTTATTTTATCTTATTTTATTTCCACATAAATGCACTTCTTCAGTGAACCCCCTCTCAATATAGTTCCTGTCCTTAACCAAGCTAACCCCTCTCCCTATTCAATATGTTTCACTTCCTCATTCCCTCTTCATTTTCAGGAATACATTTAGCGATTCCCTACTTAGCAAATTTCTCACGTCACTTGTTTGTCAATGTCGTCTACCCTGTTCTTAATCATTGTCCAAAAACCTTGTTTCTTCCTGCACTGAAATTGGCTAAAAATATGGGAAAATATATTTTTGAGCTAATAAAATACTTTGAACCTTATAGTATCATAATCCAACTACATTTTAGCTTCAGGCATTTAAATACCCTCACATGACAATTTAAATGCCCGTGTGCACGTGCATGTGGGCCCTTGGATTCACAGAAGTCTGTCATTTGAGTTTGATTGAATGTACTAAATTAATACATTTGAAATTAGTGGAAAAATTTTCTGGTGGAATTTTGTGTTGGTATGATGGTTGTTTCTTACAATATGTGGCATCATGGAAACAAAACACCGGCTGCAAACATTGAAACATGTGTTTCTCGTTAAACTATATACTGTTTATATATAATTGATGAGCTTTAGCGTGCTATTTAACATTTATAAAGGTATCTTATATATCAAAACGTGCATATAACTGTTATATAGGTTATAGGTAAAACATTCTTTGAAACAACTGACCTTCTGTCATGAATAGGCTAAACGATACATGGGAAGAAAAACCTAAACATAACACAACAATGGGAACATACTTGAGGCCTGTTGTGGTAAGAAAACTAATGCATGTGTACCAAAGGCTAGCATCAGATGAAATCCTAAGAGATGTACATTGGGTAAGACGCAGAATGGAAATGAAAGTTTACATAACATGATATGACATAATTGCCCAAAAGAAATATTTGTTTCAAAGAAGAGACTTCAGGTTGCTGTGACATCAACCATCAGTGAATTAAATTTTGGTTGTTCTGCCTCATTCAAGCTGCAGTCAGACATAATGGACACAGATTTCATCAGCATCTCCAAAAATTAGCCAAGGGAAGAACCAATTACGCTTACTTCATTCACTAATTTCTGCGAAGGTAACTTCTAAAACATCCAGAAGGAAACTAAAATTGAAGAAAACTGCTGCAGAAGGGAGAAGGAAGAGGCAAGAGGGTCCCAACTTATCTATCTGGAGGGTTTTAGTCTACTTCAAGGCATGCAGCTGAGAAGTAAAATCTTTTGGATTTTAAAATTTGATTTACTCAGTTATAGTTTTTTCAACATTTTTTGTCATTCAAAATGATCCACACTATGCAGTTCTGATTCAATCCCTCTAAACGTTTCAACACATGTTCTTAGAAAGCAAACAAAGGTTTTTATCATATGAAATTTTAATATTCATTATATTTTTAAAGTTGTTGATATAAAAAGTCAATTTTTGGGTTCTTTGTTTGCTCCATACCTAATTTTTTTCCCTCTGGAACTAAAGGCAGTATAACAAATTCATATAATAGATCTTTTCTTTATAACCATCTGAATATTTTTATAAATATAAAAATTAAAATATTGAAAATTTTCATCACGTGGAGCGGTTTGAATTTTGCCCAAATTTTGAATTTTACAAATAATTACTCAAAGACTATTGAAGATATAAAAACCAAAATTTTAATTGTGTCCATTATGCATAGGAACTAAGTAGTAAACATTTCAACAAGATTGGTTTAAAATTGCTGGATTTGAAGTTTTCGGTGATGCATCCCTTTAAATGTTTTTTTTTTTTTTCTAAACAGGTCTTTAGTATATTATCATCTCTTTTTAGTACAACTGTGCCAATATGTTAAGCATCTTTCTTTAATTACTCCACCTCTGCAGGGTCTTCCTAGTTCCACCCTAGCTACTGCATTTTACAAATCTAATACCCCTTTAGAAAATTTTTCAATGCTGTATCTCATTAACTCTCTCTGATTCTGAACCATATGTCACCTTTGGCTACTATTTCTTCATAGATTCTTTCAAGCTACTTCACTGACATACCTAGTAAGCGGTATAGTGAATTTGTTAACCTACTATTGTTCATTAAATGGCTCCACTGTGCAGAAAAAAACCTTAAAGTACATTTTTATAGTTAAAAAGGAAACCGCCAGTCGCCAAAGAAAACGTATCAGAAGAACCTCCCAAGTTTCCTTTTAACAACTTTCTCTAACAGGTGTAGTTTCATGTAGTATCCCATTACTTCACTTCACTTTAGGCGTGGTAAATCTTTCTAGAAAGTTCTTCGTATCCGGTAATGTGGACTTAAATCGCATGCAAATTGCGGAAATATCACTGACCTGTTTGCATCGAAAGTACGATAGTAGCCTCTGGATTGTGCACGAAGTATCGTAATATTTTTAAGTTATTGAATAGTAAATACTATTATAAATAAAACATAAGGGTCACAAAAGCATAGAGCACATGCGCAGTCAAACATCAGTCAAACATTCTCGTGCTTGTGATCTTTTTCCAACCATTTGACCACATTTATACTGTATTTTCGTTCATAGAGGATATTTTCTTATGCCTTGCAGCTCTATAGCAACAAAAAAGAAAGAAAAATGAGATGACAGCAATACAATTCAATTAATTACTATTTTCTGAATGAATGTAGCAAACATTTTATATTTCCCTAACATACTATTTTAGTCCATGTTTTGCTGTTTTATATTCGACAGCCTTTTGTCATAATAAAAATACAGCGTCATATCTGATATTAAAATGTAACTTGCTTGTAATGTTTGTTTAAAGCAGGCATGACGAAACGTGGTCTCTAGTTCTTTGTTTTAAATTATTTTGGCAACACATTTTTAGAAATAACATCTAAAATTAACAAACAACAAATTGAAGCTTTAACTTCGACATTAACCTTTGAAAAATACAGAAAAGTTCAGCCAAATCCCTGTATTATATTATAAATTTCATTTAAAGGTACAGTTCCCCCTTAAAATGTAACGTTCCTCATTTGTACCTCAGCTGCTGTGTCCTTCACATCTTAAGTCCTTAGATATGTTGTATTTTTCTTTCTTGCTATAGAGCTCGCCTCATTAAGCATGCTTTTGTCTCTTGTCTTTCATTGAAATAAATAAGATGCTGCTGGCGCCATCTCGCATATAAACCTGAAATACAAAACATTATAAGTCGTATTCATGAGCTGGAGTTCTGAAAGAAAATGCACAGATTAGGTCCTTTACAATAGATGTTCTTTATAGGTAGGTGCTTTTGTACGTAAAGGTATTTAGGTAATGTAATTTGAAAAAAAAACACAATTGACCTACTTTGATTCCATAAGCATTGTTTCTCACGTAAAGAGTTGTAAAACATCCAGTTGATCGAACCTATTGCAATACAAATGTCTGATATTTGTAATCAAATGAGCTTCTCTACTAATTTATTTGCATTTAACCTCAGCGTCTTCTGAGGATGTGACGAGAATAATATTACGAAACGCTTTCTCAATCTAATTTTTTCCTACTAAAAATATTCGTTAATTTTTTATTATTTCAAAAATACTAATTTTATTAAATAACACGTTTCAAACTTTCGTGATCAATAAAAGGCACAACTCAGAAAATTAAATATTTTGTTTGCTAAGAACGATGTCAGTTAACATATCAGCACGTCAGCGTCTCGCAAAAGTTCTTTTATATAAGTGTAAATTTATTGACTTTTGAGCATACTTAAAATCCATTGGTCTAAGTTAAATTTGAAATCGTGGCCTTGGGGATCAATAGACCTTGTCCCTCTCGACCTATAATTTCTATTTAAACAAAAAATAAAAGGGTGGTATGAAAATTTTCCAACCTAATAAATATACAATCCATTTTTTCAGAATCTATTTCTATTTTTCAACATAGTCTCCTTGTAACTCTACACACTTCTTCCAGCGATGTTCCCATCTCTGTATCCCGTCCAAATAGTACTCAGCGTTTTTCTCTGCAAAATAATTGTTCAGGAAGGTGATTGCCTCTTGCTTTGACGAAAACCTCTGCCCTCCGAGCGCAATTTTCAGATGAGGGAACAAAAAGGTATCATTTGATGCCATATCTGGTGAGTAAGGCGGATGGTCAAGCAGTTCAAACCGTAATTCCGTGCATTTTCACCATTGCAACCGCTGAGGTGTAAGACGGTGCGTTGTTTTGGTGAAACATGATTTTCTTTTTCTGCAAATGTGGCTGTTTTTCTGCAAGTTCTGCCTTCAGCTTGTCAAGTAATGATACGTAGCATGCTCCTGTAACGGTTTTTCCTTTTTGAAGATAATCGATCAAAATAACTCCAGGACTATCCGATAAAAACAGTCGCCATCACTTTCGCAGCCGAAAAAACAGTTTTTGCGTTTCTTGGAGCCGGTTCTCCCTTTGCAGTCCACTGGATTGTAGATTTGTTTCGGGCGTATAATGGTGTATCCAAGTTTCATCTACAGTAATTAATTTGCGCCAAAACTCGGATTTATTGCGCCTAAACTACGCCAACACAGCGTTGGAAATGTTCATTCGAGCACTTTTAGTCCAACGTGAGCAAACGCGGCACCCAACGTGCGGACAGCTTTCTCATGTGTAAATGTTGATTTAATATGTGACTAACACGTTCTTTTGACACATTTATAGCCTCAGCTATCTCTCTCACTTTAATTCGGCGGTCGTCTCTCACCATTTGGTGAACTTTGGTAATGTTTTCGTCGGTAGTTGTAGTTTTTGGACGTCCCGAACTTCATCGTCTCCCAAGCTCTTATGGCCACGTTTAAATTCAGCTGCCCTAAATTTCACTGATGTAAATGATGGTGCAGAGTCCCCATACACAGAATCCAACTCTTCTTTGATTTGCGTAGGCGTATTGCTTTTCAGAAACAAATATTTAATGACAGCTCGATACTAGATTTTGTCCATTTTAATAAGAAACACTCGCATCAACTCACTCAAATGACTTACATAACTGAGCGTCCAAAATGGCTGAAACTTTGGTGAGTAACTGTCAATAGATGAACAACGAAATTCACTAGCTTTTATTTACGAGTACCGCCATCTTCATGTTAAGGTCGGAAAATTTTCATACCACCCTCGTAAGTATGCAAAATCTGAACCAAAAAGAATGAATATCCAAATAATGGAATTTGACATAAATTGTAACGAAATTTACATTTTTCTATGTAAATTTTGCTTATCTCTTACGGTTTACCGGTTAGATAGATGTCCTCCAGAATGAAGAGAACTTCTAAGGAATTCCCAGATATTTTAAGCTGTAAATTTGTCATAAAAATATCTTAATGAGTTCCAATCAATTGTTAAGAGTCCTTTTTGAGACTGAACTGGATTACGCTATGGGATTCGGCATGGAAGTCCAAAGTTGCTCTATTGTACCTATCCACAAGTGGGACACATCCGGGAAGGATGAGGCCAGAGGAAACAGGGCTGGCGTACCAAGGAGTCACGACAGTGCAAAGGGCATGGTCCATCTAACTTTACCCGTTTTAAACTCCCCGGAAGGCCAATACAACCGACATACCACGCTATTTTAGACTGGAAACGGTCTCGCCAGACGGGATTCGGAGATTGGAGAATGTTCTACCGGGGAGAAGGGCATATAATCCTGCAATGTAGCCCCGAGACACCCGTCGACACTTCTAGCCTGAAAGAGACCACAGATGAGAGATGTAAAATGGAAGACAGGAAATTATCCGGATATAATTAACCTACCCAGATTTCCTCCCGTAGGTGGGATCCGTCCCCTTCAGCTGCCGTAGTGCGAGTGCTGCGAACCCCTAGCAGTCGTGGTACCTCTGACGTCACTAGAGGAACCTCGGCTCGAACATTCGAGCCCCTCTCAGAATGGGAGTTGTTCGGATTGGGTTGGACTCGGGAGCAGTGGTTCCCAATACCCGTAGGAGATCGGGTACGTCTTCGGACGGGGTTGAGGGAAGCCATATATTCCCGCGTACTAGCCTGTATAGCTAGTAGGTGTGCTAGATCACCAGGCGGCCCCTCCGAGGTCATATCGGTAGCCTTCCCCTTTGGGGTTGGCTCGCGTAAGTGGCGTATCCACTTCCATCCCGTCTTGGGTCCATCGGACAAGATGGGGGTGCCAAGTTAATCTTTAGGTCTTGTCCTACTGGAGAGCCTTACGGAGGCGCCGGGCGCCCTTCGGGGACAGCTCGGGAACTCCCTGGTATGAGAGGGAGGTCAGCGAAAGCTGCCTGTGTAGACCATATTCTTAATACCCAGATTTCCCTGGCGACCCGGGAAAACCCCGAAAAACATGGGTCAGGTAGGCCAGCCACGGAATCGAAACCGAACCTCTCGAAGAAGGCCACAGTAGCAAACGCCTGCGCTATCCCCCTGGGTCATTTATAAGAAAGTCAACAGTTTTGAAAAATGTTACATATAGATAAATGACATTTTGGGGAAGCGATCTTTTTGAAAATCTTCGTGTCGGGTCCAGAAGACTCTTGAACCATGTTTGTTTTTTAACAATCTTTTCAGTTTGGTGTTCTACTATTCATATACAGACATACTCAAACACCTCACAGAGTGCGCGTAGAGCAAGTTATTTAGGAGAGGGTTTCATAGGTCCTCAAAACATGCATGTCCAATGAAATGTCGTCATAGAATTTTTGGGTGGAAAATGGAGAAATTAAAAATAGTTTTGTGTGTAGTACACGTATTTGTAATTTGTATTGTAAGGTAAATTTAGTTCCCTATATCGGTTGATAAAACAATAAGATGTGGGATAGTAGACTTCATCAGCAGATGTCTACTGCCCGAGATAGCAGCCTGGCAACAATAGTTGGCTTTCCATTGCCGCTCAAGAACAAAGAGTTATCTGTGGCCCAGCCATTTTAATTTTAAAATACCTAGCAGCTCTATGGAACCAATTCTAGAGCTGTCAACAACAGAGTTTGGCAGAATGCAGCTGTACAATATCCTAGATAACCACACGGGTCATCTGTGAATAACAGTGACCTCTTCTGTCTGGACCTCACCTGTACGCTAAAGCCATAAACTCTTAAGTTAATACTGCAAAACAAATAAGTGACTAATAATAGCTACTTTGCGTAGTATCAAAACTGAATATTGGCCTTTCGTGTCACGTAAATTAGCAGATGGAGATATTAGTAATTTCACCCACAAATTCAATACTGAGATTGAACTGACAATAGTTTACAGGATTCCTGAATCCCAAAAGGCCACCTTTGGAACACCTAAAATATAAGGGATGTGCGGTGCTTTAAAAATACAATGGGACAATGATAATTATAGATATTTTAATATCAGCTACTACTAATGTTAAAAAACAAATTTCGTGTATTAAACAAAAAAATATTGAATTTTCACCAATCTGTAACGTCAAACTCCTGTGCCAAAACTAGGTGAATGAGAGTTGGAAAGGAATATGGAACTGTGTTACTCGAAATCATGCCGTAATATTAAGTATAAGCAAACTGATAAATCGACCGTAGCAGATCATTTTTGGTCATTTAGCCATAAAATAAATCCTGAAGTTAAATTATTAAAACAATTACATGTCCCGATAGATTTAATGGTTTTAGAGAAGATATTTTAAAAAATAAACATCACGTAATGAATTTTGAAATACCAGCAGTTGATTCTGTTCTTAAATTTGTTTCGTTTTCAGATTTTGGTAGTACTGAAAAAACATATCATAGTAACTTCCTTAATGATGAATTTGTTTTCTCATGTGGTTTTCTTTGACTGATGACGCGAACAAGAGCTCGTGAAATCGATTTCAACTCAACTAATTCAACTAATAAGAAAAATCATCATTTTTCTTAAGATAACTGAAGAGATATAGCAAATATAAATGTAATTGGAGAAGAACAATGGATTACACATTACAGAGATTTGTGGTATAATAACTCTTTGGAAGAAGAAGAAGAAAATGATGACCTTATATGCGGAAATGTAGATCTAATTACTTTAGAAGAATTAGAAACGGCATTAAAAGAAATGAACAGGAAGGCCACAGGAGAAGATGCAATAAATGCAGAATTATTGAAATATGGTGGACCGATACTAAATAAAAAAAATTTGAATTTAATAGTTGTTGGAATGGATGCCAAATCCCAAGATCCTGGACACATGCTCTAATTATATCTATTTTTAAGAAAGGTGAGAATTATAGGGGAATAAGTATTTTAAACACAGGATATAAATTATATGCAAGAATCTTAAGTAAAAGGTTACAAACCATTAGATGTACAAACAAAGATGTTTTTAGAAGAACAAAATGGTTTTAGAAAAGGACGATCCTGTACAGATGCTACATTTACAGCTAAGCAGATAATGGAAAAAAGAAGAGAATTTAATCTGGAAACACATATAGCCTTTATTGATTATGAAAAAGCGTTTGACCTTGTAAATAGGAAAAAATTGTGGGAAATCATGACTCGAAGAGGCTACCCAAATCATCTCATTAAAGTTCTAAAATCTATATATAAGGATGCAACAATCAGCATACATGTTGGAAATGGAATGTATAGTAAATGGATACATGAAATCAAGGTGTAAGTCAGGGTTGCAGTTAGTCTCCTATCTTATTCATAATATGTTTAAGATTAACGGAGGCATTCATCTTGCACCAAATTTTACTCCTAAGACGATGCTATTTGCGGATGACCAAATAATTATAAGTAAAACCGAAGACGAGCTGCAAAGAGCAGTATATATTTTACAGAAGTTATGTAAGAATTATAATTTCAAAATTTCCACAAATAAAACAAACAATGGCGTTTCGAGGTAAAGACACTCTTAGAACCAAAATAGTAATTGATGATATTATCTTTGAGCAAGTTATGGGTTTTAAATATTTGGGAACATGTCAGTTATAAATATGAAAATGGTTTTTAAAATAAATTACCAATGTTTCAACAAATATGCGGCATAATAAATAGAAGCCTAAAAACTAAAACCAGAAAAGAAACACGGATGAAATTTTATAAAGTAATGGCTGTGCCTGCTTTTGTTTTTTGGTTCTGATGCATGGACATTAACAAAAGTAGACAAAAACAAGAGACAGGCTGCCGAAATGAGATTTTTAAGAGCAGTAAAGGGATGTACTCTTTTAGATAAAATCCCAAATTAAAAAATAAAAGAAGATTTAGAAATAAGTTCTTTAGAAGAAAAAGTAATAAATTATAGAAATGAATGGAGAGAGCATATTGAGAGAATGCCGAGAGATAGGATCCCAAGAAGAGTTATAAACTATAAACCTATAGGAAAGAGACATCCGGGAAGACCACGAAAACGATGGTCAGACATGTTTTAAGCTGGAACAGGCAGCATTGCCTAGCCCTTGGAGTGAAGAAGAAGAACATAATTGAAGTTTCTTGTTAGAAATAGTTGCATTTGTATAATGAATACTAGAACCTGTTGAGAGTGTGATAACGACACTTTAATATTTACTTACCAACATAAACCACGTGACAAGACTAATGCAGACACCTTCTAAGCGTTGTCAGTCTAATAATTGTATAAAATGGACCAGACTATACGGTCACAAGCTCGACTGTACAGCCCTCACCTTGCTAATGTAACATTTTAATCCATTTTGTATTTCACAATACATGCGTTTCATTAGCGGAGTGCAGGCGATTATTTCAGAAATGCATTGATTATTGCTGCTTTATGCAGATACATTAATGTCAACAGAATTAGTTCTGCAATCGGTTGCGGTATTGCCCATTTCCCATGTGACAGCATGAAACATGTTGGAACCATCGACGATAATAAAGAAAATACAATGATAACGACATGACCTATACGTTTAACAACACAGAGCTGCGCTGATGTCACGCGATCTGCTTCTTGTAATTTATTGTCCTGCAGTGTTTTCATCCGATTATTTGGTTTAAAGAAGCCAGCGGGATAATTTGCTTATAAAAAGTAGGATATAGCCCGCCTGAGCATTACTGCATTGCAATCGAAGCTTACTTTTGCTTGAATGAAATACAACTTGCAGTGATATTACTGAATATTCTAGGAGGGCTGTTCAATAAAGAATGATCACTATTTTTTGACAACGCACCTTTACTGCTCCTCATAATTTTGATGGTCCTTCTCAGAATAGTCTCCCCTGAATACGATGCACTTGTCCCAGCGTTTCTGCCAGTCTTCGAAGACATGCTGTAAGCCATTTCTTGAGAGATCCTTCAAAATCGCCTCCACAGCCTTCACCATTGCTTCTGATGATGGATAATGCCTCCTACGAAGGCGTTTCTTCAAGTTAGAGAATAGAAAAAAGACACATGGGGCTAAATCTGGACTATAGGGAGTTGGAGGGGTGCACTTCACTTTGATTTTTGCTAGATATTCAGCAACAACATTGGCAATATACGGCCGCGCATTATCGTGAGGCAGCATCCAGCCTGTTTCACAGAAATGTGGTCTTTTGCGCCTGATATGGACTCGCAATGTTTTCAGGACATCCCTGTAGTATTGTGACTTTCTGGGTTCTTGAAATTAAAAGTCCAGTTGCACAAAATAAAATGTTCTTTATTTCCACCGAAGAACAGTTGGTACACGTATCACACACAGTTACGTTACACTCAGAATTACGCAACACTCACAACACATCTCTCTAGAACTGACTAAAAACTCAGAACTGAGAACTGCCTGAGTCGTCCAGTGCGTCGCTTATATAGGCAGATCGCTGCCTCTTGAAGCTTCGCGGCTCGGAACAATCATCCCGATTGTTCCAGACGTAAGGGGGGAGGGGAAAGAGACGGTAAAGTGGCTCTTGCTGCTTTTCTTAACCATCCCCTCAGTGAGTGCCACACAGATAAATGGATAGGCGTGGGCTGAACGGTTCCCGTCTCACCCCTACCTGCCAGCTGGTTGTACCTTCCGATAATTTGGTGACAGTATTGTCCAGTTACTGATGTGTGTACAGGTACAACACACTGATAAACCATTCAATGAATATCAAAGAATGAGATGACCATAACTTTCCCAGCAGAAGCAACCACTTTTGTTTTTATGGGGGTTGGTGATGGAGATTTCCAAACTGAGCTCCGCTGTTTGCTCTCGGGATCAAAATGATGTAACAAAGTTTCATCGCAGTGATTACGTTTGAAAGAAACTCCGGATCTTCCTCTAACATCAACTTTAACTATATCTTACCTCCATTACAGCGGTAGCCGATACTGAATATGTCTGAACTTGCCTGGTTCCCACAGGCGGGAACCAGGAGTACCAACAATGAAACTACTACGGCGTGTTTGTTTCACATTGGGCTAACAGAATATAAGATTGAAATTTAGTGCGAAAAATTATGACCGTAAAAAGTATGATAATTCTTTATTGAATAGCCCTCTATTTTACTTAATTAACGAGTTGAAATAGCTGATCGCAGGAACATAATGACATAGGAATGTCTAAGTGGTACGTTAATATTACTTTTTTCACACACACTATTCTTTAGTTTTCTTCACGATTTACGTTTATCAGGTTGAGGAAGTATTCTTTTCTACCTAAAGAATATGACTTAAGATATCCTCTAGCGCCATACTACCTTTATACTGTAAATTAAACACCCATATTTCACCCGAAACAGCTTAAAAACTCCCTGAATCATATAATTTAGTACTTTTCGTGCAATGTTGTCCACAATTAAAAAAAGAACACCAAATATTCTTTTGTGTACTAACAAATTATTAAAAGTTTCAGTAATTAATCTTGCTGATTAATTTTTCATAATTTCTGTGCAGAACGGCTGGTTCATACTTACAAAGGAGCGTTGAAATTTTTTTTTTTTTTTTTTTTTTTTTTATCCAGTAATCATGAAAGTTTTCCTTGTTGAGGTTGTAATAAACTGGCCGCCGGAGATACACCTAACGAAACTTCTAACTTATTATAACTCTTTTCCCTATACCTAAGTAATGGTATTCTGAATTTACAATGCACATAATTTCCTTGTTCTCTTATTGTTGACATTACTTAAAATATAAAATGAATTAACACCAGTGTTTGCGCAACGCTAACTTACCTTCACCTTTTTTACAAAAACACAAATTAGATACGTCTCTCTACGTAATACTGTCTTTTTATTGCCTCTGTTGCACGCAACAACTTGCACTGCTCGTAGTTTCTCGAAGCTCACAGAACGTTTCCTTAATGCTCCCTTTTACCCTACCCTCTTACCGACTCGGACACAACTCTGCCGATGTTCACTGGTCAAGTCAAGCTAGCAATTGTTTCTCTGTACAGCACACACTGCCTGCAAACTGCCTTAAAGACGACTACTCTGCTTTCTCGACTAAATGAGATTGGCTTTTGGACTTGTTTTGATATCCTGTCTGCCATAGAAGAAATGTTCTAGAAACCGAAATTTCAACTGTTGAAGTTGAACTTTCTAGCTCTCCCGAAACCGAACGGTCTGGAAAGCACATGAAGGGCGCCGTAACAATAATTCTGGCACTCGTCAGCTAGTGACTGTCCTTGAATGTTCTATTTTTTGCTTCTTTTGTTGACACAGAACAAAAACGGTGAGAAGAGGGGACTCACAGTTGATTCCTTTACGGTAAGCATCTGCTGCCGCCGTGACAATTTTCAGGCATATGATTATTTGTTGTAAATGTTTCAGCATTATTGTCATTATTGCTATTATTTCCATCAGTATTGTCTCAGGATTATTCGCTACTATTTCATGTGTTACGTGCACATTTTCTCCACTTACTGTTTTTGTTTTAATTTGTTTTATTTGTATGTTTATCATTTAATTTTCCCCGCCTTCTACACCTTAGATCATATCGGTAACTTCTATCTTTGTAAATGGTGTGTTTGTTTTTTCTTTGGGTGCCCTGTGCGTTGAATCCCATGTTCATTCACACTTGAACATTCTGGGGAAACGCAAAAAGATTCATATTTTCCAGCGGGAATCACAGCAGTGCTTTAGACTCATTGCTCGCTGTTCTTTATTACTTTCTCTGCCTTCTCGTACGCATAGCAGGCAAGGAGCTTACCATCCAAATAAATGAGTTGAATGAAAAGGATTTATTTTTTCAAGTGTGTTTGGGGTGCGTGGATGCACGGTTATGCTTATGATTTTAAATTCAGTTTATTAAAGGATGAAAACTGAAGATATTTCAGAAAATTTACATCCCCGGACTATCCTTTGCATGGAAAGATATATCTTAAGATATTTTGGGTGATTTCCATTGCTACCCAATATTAGGTTCCTTCTTGTTATTTCTTCATTAGTTTCTCAGGTCATGGTATAGAAGACATTGTCTGGTTTGAATTATAAGACTATATAATACCCAATTTTGTTTTCAAATTTAATTTACCATTAATTTTGAGTTGTGCATCTACGAGACGTGTCCGTAAAATAAGGTGTCCAAGGCGCTGCAGCCGTGAGGAACGCTATTACGTGAGATCCGGCAAAACTGGGGTGTAGTTTGGTTTCACCCCTTCAAATATCCACCATAACTAACCCATTGTAAGCATTAGTCTTGGCTGGGAAGCCGTTTGCGATGGAGCTTCCTATCACTTCCGCCACCAAGTGCGAGTTGCGTGCAGTGTTCCTTTTTTTGTTGTTTTTTTAATGCCAAAGACACTATCCCTACTCAAATTCATCGTCAGTTATGTGAAGTCTATGGGCCACAGTGTATGGAAGTCAAAAACGTGCGAAAGTGGATCAGAGAATTCAAAGTCGGACGAACAGTGTTCTGGTCGGCCTTCGGTTTCAGCAGAAACAATTGCAAAAATGGAGCAAGAAATGCTTAAAGATCGGCGTGTGACAGTTCACGAGCTGTGCGAACTTATCCCTGAAGTCACTAACACCACAATTGACAAGATTTTGACCGAAAATTTGCATTATCGCAAGGTGTGTGCGAGGTGGGTCCCCAAAATGCTCACCGAAGACCATAAACGGCAACGTGCTGAAGCGGCCCACCGATTCCTGGAGCGCTATGCAGAACAGGGCGAGGAATTCTTGGATTCAATTGTCACTGGCGATGAAACCTGGGTGCACCAGAAACTAAAAAACGTTCTCGTCAGTGGCGGCATTCGAATTCACTGAAGCCACCAAAGTTGAAACAGACATTTTCTGCCAGCAAAGTGATGGCCAGTGTGTTCTGGGAGAGAGAAAAGGTGTATTGTTGTGCGAATTCATGCCTACCGGCACAAAAATAAATGGCGCTACCTACTGTGAGACTTTAAAAACATTGCGACTTGCCATTCAAAATCGAAGGAGGGGAATGCTGACCAAGGGAGTGATTTTTCGTGTCCACAACGCTCGTCCCCATACTGCACATGCAATGGCTGATCGCCTGGCACAGTTCGGATGGGACATCCTCAGCCATCCTCCCTACAGTCTAGATTTAGCACCTAGTGATTATCATTTGTTTCCTGAGTTGAAGTCACACCTATGTGGAACACATTTCCAGAAAAACGAGGTTGAGCGCTACCTGTGCAACTTGGCGGGAGAGTGCTATGACAAGGGTATACAAAAACTGCCATAATGCTGCAAAAGAGCATCGATCGCAATGGTGATTACGTAGAAAAATATCTGTAAGTTCCGCCTTTCCATCAATGTAACATTCATTGACAATAAATATGTTTTCTATAGTAAATAAAATTGGAGACCTTATTTTACGGACACGCCTCGTAGTATCAGATTTGATATCTGCCCGCCCCAGTAGCGTAGTTGGTAGCGTGTCTGCCTCCCTTTCCAAGAGATACCGAGTTCGAATCTCGGTCAGGGTGGGCTGCCTGGATAAGGTTTTTTCCGGAGTTTTCCCTTATCCTTAACGCGAATGTCGGGTAGCTCTAAGCTCCATGGACTCTGGACACATTTAAACATCATTTCACCCATCTCATTCACCGTCCAATACGACTTAACGTTGGAAGACGTAAAATTACAATATATATTTGGTATCTCCTGTTGACAGCTTAGCACATGTAAACGCATAACTATAATAGTAATTTTGTCACTTACCTGTGTGATAATCCGAATCCAATAATGATATATGGTAGGAACCAGATATAATCTTCGTGGACCATTGTCTGTGATTTACAAGAACATGATGCAATATTTAATCCTCAACCAGCCCTGCCTTATATATCAAGAGCTCATTTTGCATGGATTACTTCATTTATTGATGACGCAGGGCCGCAAACCGTTGCGAGTAATCTTCTCCAGCACGTAATCCCCGGCGCGGCTTAAAAATATAGACTAATAGGATGGAAAGGCTTATCTGCCTACGCCCCTCTCTGTTTTTATCACGCCTCCCTTTGCTAATGTACTCACAGGAAAAATTGTTATATAAATTCTCCAAAGTATGGAATTCCAGTTTTTACCCACTAGCATGTAGTTTATCTGTATTAAAGTGAAAAAAGACGCCATAAATTTCTGGAATATCACGTGGATTATAAATGTTACTATTAGAACTGTAGCCAATAGGAGCTGAGTTTAATCAGTATGTGAGGAATGGATTTCAAAAGTTTATAGCATCCCCTATCTGAAATTTTGTCCAATAACGTTGAGCTATTTGTACCTAATCTGGACCATTTATTTCAGTTTTACCCATTTGAGCCCTGTTTTGTTTTGAATTTATCGAGTTAGTGTGATCTTTATCTTTCTCTATTTGTCTTAACATGAAGTGGTATTTCCGTGAGCTTTGTTCTCGTATGTTCAAAATACTCCAGCTTCTTCAACACTCTGACACCTAGTAACTGAACCCGTTTTATTTCTCCAATTACTGAAATATTCATCACAGGGGGTTCTTAACTCCTAACCAGTTTTATTTATTCCAGTATTGTTTGAGGAATCCCAAATCTTTTGTCCTTATTCCTAGCCAAGGCCTGTTTCATTTGGATCTATCCGGCTTTCTTTATTTTGGTTTGAGTAATTGTTTTTTACGTGAGTAGGGTCTCAGCCTACTGCACAACCCCAACCTGGAGGATCAGAAGTTTGATTTTGGAGTCATGTTCTCCTAGACTGATTGCCTTCTCCACGGCTTAGGGACGCAGTCTATCCCCTACGTTTCTCTGTGGACGTGACCCTTACCAGGTGCTACTTTTCGGGTCAGAAGGCCCTGGAGATCACGTGTGCAGGGGTGTTACTCCCTGAGTAAGACTCCCTCTAAAGGGTCCTTATCCGTTACCCGCTAACGGACAATATAGCAGAGTACAGGGAAAGATGGTACAATTATCTCTGAAGAATGGAACATATTATAATTCCCCAAGGAACATAAAGTTACAGACCAAGAGGACACGAAGTTGAGAAAGACCTGCTGGAAGATGGATAGAAAAATGTTAGTTGTAGTCGGAGCAGAGCACTCATGGTCTAAACTTTCTATAATGATGATTGATGTTCTTTTGTCCATTCAGAAATTCTAAAGAGTAAAGTATACTCAAAACTCTTACATAAAAATTATTACCTCTTCAAATCAAAGTTTGGTGGACTGAGAACTACCTCAAAGTTACTGCATGCTAAGTTAAAAGTGGTTCATATATGATTAAGTTTTTGGGATAGATGGCTTCTGCACTCACAACCAGTGGCTGTCATTTGGGATGATTGGTTCGAACTTCATGTTTAGTAGAGATTGTATTCACGGCCTCCTAAGTTGTAATTTTCAACCAGTTTTGTTTGGATTATTGGCAGCTGAGGTATCGCTGCAGGTAGAATTACTCCAAAGTTACTCTATGTGGCCCCTTTATCATACGTGGAAACCAGCATTGCCTAAACGAGTTTTGGGGTTTTAATACCGACAAGGGTGTTCCAAATATGTGCAGAATTTTGCACTTATACAAATGGCACAATGAGGCTTCTTGCAACACGAAGTAGCCAAGTTGTGAACCACAGCCTGCTTCAATCATAAGTATATAAGCATGAGGGATTTAGTTTTAAGTGGACTTGAACATGGGACACAGAAGAGGCAACACTCTACGTCCAAGTTGACAAATCGCACATGTATGTTTGTCTCCTAAAGGTTAGATCTGTCAAATTTAAGTTCTAGATAGCTGATTGAAGCCCTCCTTAAGTCCACCAGCGTTTGTATTGAAATGAATCTTAATATTACGGCGTTGCTTCTATCCAGGTATGAAGATTCCGCACTTGAGTGAGGTTTGTATAGGCTTGAAGCCTTACTGGATGCCTTGTTTGAGCAGTGTAACAGCACTTCGCTTCAACTCTTAGCTCAGAAGCTAGAGCACCTGTCTGCTCTGCGAGGCGTCCTGGGATCGATCCTCGGTAGAGGTGGGAACCTTTCTCTATCCAAGTGTCTCCTTAGAGTCTTTAAAATATGAATGAGCGTGTCGAATGAGTGAGAGATCTAATCCACAAATTCTGAAAAAAGATATCAATTGTCTAGTAGTAAATGTTCCAAAAGTCCAACGACATGACCATTGAAGGGTATAAGCTTATGAAAAAAAATGCAGCACGTCATTAGATATATTGGCTTGACCTCGGTCGGTTGGACTGCCATCTAGACTGAGGTCATACAGAATCTTAGGGGAATCCCTAGGTATGAAACATACGATCCCGGCTAGAAAGGGTGTAGAAGTTATTGGGTCATTTTATGTGTAGAAATGAGCTAGAAGTGTTTTAACAATTTCCGCTTTAACCTGTTTATTTGAGCATGAAAATCAGACCCTTTTGGTTTGTTTCTGAAAATTAAGTAACAAATCAAATGCGGAACATTTAGGTTGATGAATGCGGAATTACTGATGACATCCTTTTGACCCCACTTACTTCCTTTCCAATAAAAGCCTTATTCCTTTACTCATTATTCATGTTCCTTGAATAATGCCAAACTTTTTAGCTCAGATAATGCTATAACTGTTCAAGTTTTACTGTTATTTAAGAAAGTTCCTTAATTTCAAACTACTACAATTTATATCTTAACTTATGCATCAACCATTTTCAAGATTTTAAACCTCTTTTTACATTTTAATACTTTTGTCGCATATTTTTAAATGTTAAATCAGCCTTTTGTTTTCCGTGATAAGCGAAGGATGAGATTTGAAAGCCCGCTTTTTATAAATAGTTGACTATCGCTTCCACCTCCTCTATTCAAACCATTTCCTGCAAACGTTTACCTTAACACAAGAAGTTAGAAAGGGAATTTTTGGCAAGAACAGCTTGTGGAAAAGATAAAAGTATGACGTGTATAAATGGGCCTATGAATTTAATAAACTTATAATAAAGGGTTTATTTCAATTAATTTTCTAATAATAGATGTTCAAATATCCATGTATGAAAAGCAACATTGCAGTTTCAAGAGGTAGCTGATATTTTGTTGTTTTTCTGACTTCCTAGAGAATGTTTTACCACCAGAAAAACTCTCAGTAATTTAAAATTAGTAATTACGCTTTAAGCCTTTTTTAAAGCCACGTTGGTTTTCATTTTCCATTAGCTTGAAGGCTCGAGTGAAAGGAATTCGGGGAGTGTGGGGTTTTGTGAGATAGCCATATTGGATGAACGTACAGCGGAATGCCAAAGAGTTTTAAAACGCGTTGAAAGTTTGCTCACGAGATGTGTATGGTAATGAATCGGTTAAATACCAAATAAGGTGTGCAGCATATTCAATAAAAGATTTTTAAAAGAGATTCTGCACCTTAAGTACACTTTAAATGAGGAAATTGTTCGAGAAGTTTTATTTTCTAAAAGAGACTAACAATATTGACTGATATAGCATTTCATATTTTCATGACAAATATTCTAGGAATAGCCTGTGAAGTCTTTATTGTCGCCGACCTCATTGTTGGTTTGAACCGCGGCCGCAAGCCAGCGCCGGTTACACATAGGCAGGAAAGAGACAGTGGTGCTCGCGCTGGACGCTTGCCAAGAGAGAGAGAGAGGGGGGGAAGGGGGACAGATGTCTGGATAGTTCTCTCCTTCTCTTGCCATCGTGAAAGGCCGTGAACCTTCAGCAACTTTGGAGAAACAATGGCTCGGAATAAATAAGCGACAAGGGACAGTTGCAGGTGCAATGTGAGTTGCTAATGGAGTCGCAAGTGAATTCTTTTGCTTGTTTGCGTGTGGTGAAGCAACGAGAGACTACGCTGGTGCATATCGCTCCATTTTAGAGCCTGTAAGGGGTGTAAAAAGTGTCTTTCCACTGAAATAGAGTTTTGAATTTCTGAAAACCAGACTTTTAATTCTAAAAAGCCATAAAGTGGCATTATTCCATACACTGTTCTATAACTGATAAACCGCAAGATATAGGCAAAATGTTATATGTAAGAATATAGATCTCTAGGACGTTCCTTGTTAGTTTAATTTTCAGATACTTAACTTCTCAAATGGGTAGTTAGTCCTTTTTGCCTCGCAATCTTGCGAAAATTCTGTAACTTCAAAGCTATCACAAACAGATGAACTTTCTGAAAATGTTGACTATCACTTTAGGAACAACGAAATTTAAGTGTGAGTTGAGCATTTATCTAGCTACACAAAAGTATCCAGAAAGATAGCTCTAAATAAGAATAATCCAAAATACAGGAACCAATTTGAATGCATCACATTAGATATTTACAATATTGTAACTTCGTGGGTTTGTGAAATTAAAAGTTCAGGGTACAGACACTAAAAATTGCTCTTTATTTCCGTAGAAACACAATTACGTCACATACGTATACAACTTGCAAGGTCATCGACCACAAACAAAGTACACTTTTACAAATGTTCACGCGCACGCGTCCAATTACCGACTGACTCACTGTCGCATCGCATCGCAGGTACTGGCAGGCTGTGTTAGCCCGAAGATTGTTGACGTGTGCCCACCCAGGATAGGGTTTAACCACAGATAGGATTTTCTTTTCGGGATGGTTTAGGATGGCTGTTTTTGATTGAGGATGGTGGATTATTTCGAGGTAATTTAGTACTCCTCTAGGAAGGATAGAAAGTTTTCCTTTAGCACCCTGGCGTTGAAGGATTTATTTTGATGTTTAATTTTGATTTGAATTGATTTTTGTTAATTTTGAGACCAACAACTCTTGGTAGATTATGGGAGCTCAGCTTATCCTGCTGCTGGAATTGCTCCGTGGTTACCTCGGATGCCCGCAAGACATGCGGGGGACCCGGGATAGTCGGCGACAACGTCTGGTCGGATGATAATCACTAAGAGACCTAACCAGGGCACTTCTGTGCAGAGGCAACTGTTCGTGTAATTTTGTTGCCCGGCGTCTAATTTCATCCTCCACGTATGGAAGACCCGAGGCTTCATGGAGGAACCTTACTGGGAAGAATCGGCCTACTGAATAGATGGACCTAAGTCCTCTATTCTGAGCGCGTTGAAGATATGCTAGCCAGGAATCTGCGGCCATGCCCCAGACCTCGCAGGCATATAGCATCAACGGGACTATGAGAGCTCGAAAGAGGTATAGCTTTACGCGGACTGGCATCGATCGAGAACCCAGCATAGGATACAGGGAAGCAATAGCTCCCTGAACCCTCGTCGAGAATTCCCTGATGTGTCGACGGAAAGTCAGACCCTTGTCTAACTCAACTTCCAGGTATTTGATAGAGGGTACCCATTCTATCCTTCGACCTCTGAAATGGAAATCTGGGCAGTCTGCAGGGGTGTGGCGCTTGGTGAATAGAATAGCGTGGCTTTTGTCCGGATTAACGGACATCCGCCAGCGCCTGCACCCCTCTTGTGTGAGACAGAGGTGTCTTTGAATTGGATTGAAGGCTCTGCGAATATGTCTGTCTTTGCAGAAGAGCAGCACGTCGTCAGCATATTGTGCCATTTCGACGCACGGCTCGGTTGGGAAGTCTGCCATATATACACTGAATATTGTGGGAGATAATACAGAGCCTTCTGGGACTCCGCCTCTCACGAGTCTGAGAGAAGATGTGTGCCCCGCGACTGTGACTAAAAGTGCGATGTTTTAGAAAGCTGTGTAAGATGTTGATTAATTGGTTTGGTAGGCCCAGGTGAATAAGCTTGTGAAGGAGTCCGGTATGCCAGATTGTGACTCACTGTGGCGGGCGGGCTCCCTTTTTATAGATTACTCACTATCCGGAACGTTCTCAAACATCAAGACGCCGCTAGAGAAAAGGCGATCTCTCGAGAAATCCGTCTCCTTGCCCCCACCGTTTCGGTGAGCTTTTATCTGCGCGCTGCACTGCCCGTCTCTTTGAACTAGTTGGCCCAGCCGCCTTGCCTCAACAATTTGTTCTCGATAATATAATTTATAATTAAATTAAATAATTAGTAACGCTCTTTCACATTTAAATCTTGTTTTAAAATACAATATGGTCTCCACAATTCTTGAACACTAAGCTAATAACAAAGATGCGTGCACAATTACACTAACGACAGTACTAACTGAAGAATAAGTGTAACAATATACACAATTATTAAATCAATATTTACTAACTAGCAATTAACAAGACGAAATTTATTAGTTTATATTTGTATTTAAGCAAACAGTATTTAAATAAAGGTATCCTTAAATTCAAATGCAAAACAAACATTAAATATGTCAAATATTTGAACTCGGATGATTCAGTTACAAAATGTGTCCCTCTCACCCCCCAGCCTTCAGTACAAAATGCCGATCTGCTGGAAGTGTTCTAGTTTTACCAAACTTGTTGTAAATGAACGTACGGTGGGATTAAATCATTACTGGAATTACTGAAATGAAATCATTATCGTTAATTAAATCATGTATTGTAAAAACAGTTCATGTTTTCGGAATCAAATTATTTGATCACTTTATCTGTATTACTGTGGATATCCCTGCAACGACAATTTTTCGTTTTGTTCGCTTGTTTGTTTATCGATTCTTTAGAACATGTTTATTTTGAGTACTACGAGCTTGTGGTAGATAGAATAATTATGGTATTCATCCTAAAATTTAGATACAGAGATTTTACCGGCAATGCATATTAGAGACTCTAAATCTAAAAACAAAACATGTTTAGAAAAAGTATATCTATCCGTCTGCCTGTCTGATCATAACTTAATATCGAAAATTCAAGGAGTAAACTTTATATAGTTCAGTGTCCTCCAAAAATGAGGTACAAAGATTTTCAAAATGATCCCTAATTCCAACCAATCTATGTATAGAAAATTTGCTTTTCTCAAAACTAGCTTTTAATATTTTTTTAAAACACATTAAAATAATTTAATGACAAATACATTATATAAATTAAATTTTTTCGTGAATTATACAGTGTGATCCAAATAAACCTGAACCATTACAATAGGCCATGACTTTTGAACCAATAATAGGACACACTGAAACTTTGGGAGAATATAATACACAAATGTGAGATTACATTACACTATTTACATCTCAGAGAAAATGTTGGAAGTGTCCTCCACCAGCATTGCATGTTTGCATTCGTCCTGGATTCCTTGAGAACATCAACTTTCCATGGGCTATTCTTGTACACTCTATTCTTTAAATAGCTTCACAAGGAAAACTCCGGTGAGGTTAGGTCAGGGGATCTAGGGAGCCACAGACCTTTTGAGATTATTCGATTATCAAAGAAACTGGTTCCAATTTCCATGGTGTCATTAAATGTATGGCATGTTGCTCCATCTTGCTGGGAATAACCTTCTCTCAATTCGATATTCTCCAGCTGCTCCACAAACGTCTTGAAAATACCCATATATAGTAAACTTCTATTCTAAACTTCTATATTCTAAGTAATATACTACAAAAGTATAATTTTAAAATATCAGAAGAAAAAACAAAAATTTTGGATTTTAAAGGAAGTTATAATGTAAGATCAAAAATTGTTTTAGGAAATATGATTTTAGAACATAGTTTTAAATATTTAGAATGTAACATAAGTTTTAGAAACAATAAGTTTTAGAAGGAAAAATAAACAAATTCGAGCAATATGTGGGACAGGAACTTTTAAAAACAGAGTGAGAAGGTATACAAAAATGAAAATGTATAAGGTAATGGCTATTCCAACTTTACTATATGGAAGCGAAATCTGCGTGCCAACACAAAAGGATTTAAATAAAATACAGACTGAAGAAATACAATTTTTAAGAAGTGTTAAGGATTTACAATATTTGACAAAGTAAGAAACGAGGATATTAGAAAGGAATTAGAAATCGAACCAATCCATGACAAAATATCAGAACGAAGGCAACAATGGCATGGACATATTAAGAATGGAGGATGGAAGATTTCCAAATGCAGTATTAAACTATAATCCAAAAGGAAGAAGACACAGAGGACGACCCAGGAAACGCTGGAGAGATCTATGAAGCCGGAACGTGTGATATGCCCAAACCATGGAGTGAAGAAGTAAACTTCAGTGTCTACAGTCGTATCATGTATAATGCTGGTGGAGGACACTTCCAATATTTTCTCTGAGATGTAAATAGTGTAATGTAATCTCCCAGTTATGTATTACATTCTCCCAAAGTTGCACGTGTGTCCTATTATTGCTTCAAAAGTTATGGCCTATTGAAATGGTTCAGCTTAATATGGATCGCACTGTATATTAAGCCACCTTCATCCTGTTTTACCCTTACATAACTATTACCTAAACCAAAAAACATGGACAAAACCTTACTATCCAAAATATACAGTTTTCGTTAAAGCTCACAGATTATGTTAAACCATTTTTGCGTGTAGTTCCCATTTTCCAATACCTTCACTTCTTACAAAAGGTAGAGAGCTAGACCATTATGTTTTAGTTTCTACCACGGAAAGTGTCCGGGTTCCATCCCACCCTTGGAGGTGTGGATTTTGGGTCCCGGGTAAAGGACCGGTGCCCACTTAGCATCGTGAGGACCTATGATAGAAAGCGAATCCTGCCAAAGCCAACTTCCGGTCGGGGTGCGAGATGCTGGCCACACTGCTCCCCGTATTTGTTGGATTATCGCCCAACCACCTTTGGCTTGCGTATGTGGGCGTGAGGTCGGAAGTAGGGCTGGCCGACTCTGCCCACTGTAAGCAACTGTTACGCCATGCATTACTTATTATTATTTATACTTCTTCCAAATATGAAGTTGTTTGCCTTTTTTCCTTCGTGGTCAGTAAGCGAAAAGGAATTTCAAAGCAGTTACAAATAACAGACCATTCTTAAGCCTCCTGTATTCTCCTGTTCCAAAGTTTATCAACAAAGAAATGTGTAATAAAACAACTTTTACTAATTTACTGCCTCAGAGGCATTGTTGTGCGGCGGGCCGCGTGGGCTCGGAGCTGGACGCTTGCCGAGAGAGGGAAACAGGGAGAGAAAGAGACAGAAATAGTCTGAAATTTCCCGCTGTATCGTGATTGTTATCGAACGAACGATCACGTATAAAAGCCCGCAAATTGTCAGCAGTCAGTTGCTAGTGAGCTGTTAATTGTGTATGCAGCTATTTGAATTGTACCGCAAGTGAATTCTTTCATTTGTTTACGTGTGGCAGTGGAATGAGACGACCTTGAAGACTGCTGTTATGTCACGTCAATTTTGCTGCTGTAAGGGTTGTACAAACCGTGTTTTACTTGTCATAAAAAGCATTTTAAATTTCTGCAAACAAAGCTTTTAATTCGAACCCACAAAGACACAGTATTTTAATTGCTTTAGAACTACTTTGTAGGAGGGTGGGTCAAAGTAAGGCCTCCTATTTTTTTCTCTTTTAATTGCTAAGAAAATTGAATCTAATTTACATAGCTTGAAAACTAAAACACTGACGATTAATTTGTCACTATTCAATATAATCTCCGTCATTTTCCACAGTTTTGGTCCACCTTGTAACTGGGGCATGTACTCGAGTGTGGTAAAACACACGGTCTTGCTTCCTAAGCCATAGACGCACGGACGTTTTCACAGCCTCCTCATCTTCAAAATGAATCCCACGATGAGTTTCCTTTAGTGGCCCGAACAGATGGAAGTCTGATGGTGCCAGGTCAGGGCTGTATGGGGGGTAAGGTAAGACTTGCCATCCCAATTTCTCAATTTCTGCAGTGGTGTAACGGTTGGTGTTGATCTTGCTTTGTCATGCAAAAGAAGAACATCCGCCATAGCTTTTTTTGGGCAAGCTCGGCGAAGACGTGCTTTCAGTTTTTGAGAGTTCTGACGCATTGAACAGAATTTATTGTGCATCCCTGCTCCAAAAAAAAAAATTAATCATAAGCACACCCTCTGCATCCAAAAACACTGTCGCCATAACTTTCCTTGCTGACCGCTGAGTTTTGAATTCTTTTTTCTTTGGTGACGTTGTGATGCCATTCCATTGACTGCCTCTTTGATTCAGGTTCAAAAAAATGAACCCACGTTTCGTCTCCAGTAACAATTCTTTCCCTAAACTCTTCTCTCTCTCCAAATTGAAGCGCTGCAAATGTTCGGAGGTTTGAGGAATTGCGCCAAATTCAAAGTTTTCACATAACTTAATTATTTAAGAACAAAAAATAGGAGGCATTACTTTTTGACCCACCCTCGTAAAAATAGAAATGAGTAGAGAAATGTATCCGCTTGTAACATATCAGGGTTCTGTAATAATAATTATAATTAAAAATAATAATTTATTTCTATTGCTTCGACAACATGTAAGATGAACTAGTTTAACTGACGTAAATTAATGGATAAGCTTTGACAATTATCTAATTTGACAGAAGACAAAACACTGCAAGCATGGCTGGCTGGAGTGAACAAATTAGTAGGCCATGCAAATTAAACCGATTCGTTCGTAAGTGACTTTTAAAAGCTAGAGCAGTTGATATTTTACTACACTGCGCAATGACGTAGCTCCAGTTTTACCGCCCTAGTGACACACAAGCAAAAGATCTGATTGTTTTATCCCAACTTGGGTGGAAATCAAAGTGAAATTTTACGATCACATTTCCACGTTACGATGTCCTTTTGTTTCCAACATCACACAGCACGTTCGTTCAGAGAATCGGTCCATAAAAATGTTGCTCCAGAATTATGTGTTTCAGAGTTCCTCAGCTTTATCCAGAAAATTGGTTTTAACATCTTCACAGGTCTTGTCAATTAGTACCTGCTGCTGCAGTTTTATTGGAGAACAGTTGGTTTATCGTCTTAATTTCTATTTGTAAAAGCTCTGATTATGTTGTTTTAGAAGAGGAAAAGTAATAAAAAATCTGACTTCAGCATAAAGCGAATTCCTCTATCTATTCTTCAACAAACGATTCATTTAAAAATAGGTTATTCTTGCTCTAATTCAGATCCATTGAGATAAATTCAGGATGATGCAAGAAATGTCATACATAACCAAATAATAAATAATAACCAAAGCATGTCAATATTGGAAATTAATTGTTCTTTCACACTAGCCGTGTGTAGGACGCACTTATGAAAGGCTAGAGCCAGACTGAAAAATGCAATGCCATAGCCGGGATTTGAACCACGGATCTTCTGGTCTCCGTCCAGCCGCTCTAAACCATTGAGCTACTATGGTCAACGTGCCGGTATGACATTAAATTCTCCAACTGACTCGTATTTTCCCGGTAAACCACTAGGAGTTCTCATAAACATGAGACAACTACCTTAATGGTGACTCGCTATGCTATAAGTATTTTAAGGCCCGGGCTTTATAGTTAACCACTATTAGACTGAAAAGTTCACGTGTATGCTGAGTGAGCGTGTCCACCTTGTTGACGTACTACATCTTCGAGACGAACTGTGACGTTTCCGATCACTCTACGACACGTGTTCTGTTATTCCCTAGAAAACGGTTGTGAGCTGCTCACAAATGCATTAGAGGGCGTGGTTTGTTGCGGTAGACTATCTCCTTCGAATATTCCTAAAAGAAATAATCACAGTGATTAATAACCGGGCTCTGTGGCGGCCATATTGAACCGTCCTGAAAACGTTCAGGATATCGATGGGACATCACACAGAGCCTGAAATGTTGGTGCAGGTAATCCAGAATAACTCGTATATGGACGAGTTCCATCTTGCATCATCCACTGAGTCTCCAATGGTAACCCTGTTGCATAAAATTGCGGAAGATTGTTCTGTAACATGTCCAAGTAGTGCGCACTGACTGTGCCGTTGATAAAGATTGACCCAGTGATTCCATGACTGGATATGGCACCTCATACACTAACATTTTCTCCGCAATATTCAATCTCGTGTACATCAGGCGATTTTCGTGCCCAAAATCTGATATTATGCCTATTGACGCTACCGTTCAAATGAACATAAACCTGATCAGAATACCATGTGTTATTAATCACAGCATCATCCTTTGCAAAAGCCGATGTCGCAAATTCTGATCTCCGTACCTTGTCATGTTCCGTCGGTTTGTGCAACACTGTCATTTTGTATAGCAACTCCTACCTCACCAGTACTTTCTACAGCTGGCGTGGAGCCTCTTACACCAGTCACGGGCAAATTCTGGATTTCCCCTAACCGGGAGTCCTCTGCAGAGACTGGGCGACTTCTGACCAACAGATTAACAGAACAGACACAACCGCCACCTCCGCCAGGGGATAACCCAGACGTTGTTGCAGTAAGCAATAAGAGATCTCCACAGTCTTCTCGACCAGCATCGCCGTCTCTCCAGGAATACTGGAAGCACCACCTACAGCGCTGTCATCTGTGGCGTTCCACGTAACCTGCACTGCAGATTTGTTCTCGCCACAGCACAACAAAGGTGGCCCTCAGGTCATAGGGCTACTAGATTATGTCACGGGGACGGACCACACCACTAGTCCGACTTCAGCTCGCCGACCATGCCGACTTCGACGCCGCCTTGCATACGAGGTTGCCCTTGTTAGGACTGAACCTACGCATCGAGGCTAGCCAACTGGAAAGACATACACCTTGCAGGCGTTGCTGCAACTATGGGCATCAGGATTCGGCTTGCTCAGCTCCACCACGGTGCCATTATTGTGGTGCTCGTGCCCTCACTGCCGAATGCATCTTATACAATCTCCGACGCCACCGCCGGTACTGCGCTACGTGCAATGGCTCTGGCCATTTCACTGGACAGGCGCAGTGCCCAAAGTACCCCAGGACTTTCACCAGTAGTGCCCGGGACGAAGCACAGCAACGTACCGCCCTGGCGGCGCAAACGCCTGTCACCACCGCAGCCTCCGGCACTTCAGTGCTGGAAGCCCTCCACGCACTCCAAGCCGATGTTCGGAACATTCATCAGAGACTGGACGCGCTTGAATCAAAGATCGCAGCCGCCACCTCCGGTCCCACACGTAAGGCCCTGCAAGACCTTCCTCTGAAATCCTCAACCTTGGCCCACGCTTTGGCACGCTGGAGGACACCATAGATAATCAAACCCATACCATCCAGGAAACGCTACACAACACTTCAGAGAAGTTAGCCCACTCCGCACATTCAACACTGGACACCGTTAAAACCATCACTGAGCAACTTGCAAATCTGCAGGAGCTCAGCAACCAGCTAAATTCAACACCGTCATCCCACCAGACAATACTTCAATGAATCGAAACTGCAGCAACTACCACGAACGCCGATCGGAAGGACACGGCCAATGCGCTGCATGCACTCCACCAAAAGAGCATTGACATCATGATTGCAATAGCCAACGTAGCTCACGGCTGCGACCCGGACACACTTAAGGAATACTTCTCGCAAATTGCCTACCTCATCGACCTGCTCCAAGAGAGGAATCTTCACTCACCTCGAAATGTCTCTACACTTCCAGACCAGCAGAACTTCAACACCCCAACTCAACACCGATCAAAACGCCACACAAAACCCTCCCAAGCTCCTCTGGGGCACAGTCAGATACACTCTCTTGATTAAATAAACGCAAACTTCCTCTCTTTATCCCTTCTTTCTCCTTCAACCTTCCTATTCCCCGCTACTCCACTGGCTATGGTCAGGGCCTTGTGTCATGGCCATGAGCCAGGAAAGCCATCCTGTCCTGTGCACCCTTTCCTGCACAGAATTAGCATCAACCTTACACTAACGGAGGTGCTGTTGCGGGACTCCGCTATTTTTCCTGACCTTCTCCCCTCTATTACCTTATTCTTTTCAAGAAAAATGAAGTATTCTTTGAAGCGAACGACGTGAGATGTCCATTTCGACCGAAGCTTGTCTCGTGGATTTCCTGGGACTTCGTGTCAAAGCCACTCTCACAGTCTCGATATTCTCTGGGGTACGGATCGTGTTGACACGTCGCTTTTGCTCTAAAATATGGCTGTCAGTTGCAAATTGTGTGGTTAGTCTATAAACTGTCTGCCTGCAGGTGCACACCTCGTACGAAAATGAACACGAAAGCTTATTTGTGTCTCTGCTACACTCTTCGTTTTCGCGTAGAACACAGTTTTCAGTTTTTGGTCTAGCGTCAACCGGCCTTTGTCTCCCATTTTACTAAACTGAAGCGGTGGAATCACGCATGCGCGATATTGTCAATCTGTTGAACCATGCAGGAACTGCGACTAATAGTCGCATCATTCCAGCGTTGCCAACCGGCAATTAACATATTTATTACACAATTTCAATGTATGACATTTCGTGTGCCACCCTGTATGTGTGAAATGCATTTATTACACATTTGTTTACATATAAAGTTGGGATAAAGTAATACAGTAGACATAAGCGATAGTAACATCTTTTAAGAGCAGTTTCCTATGTGACGGGTTTGAAATTTCGTTCCACTTGCATGGAAGAGACTTCGCATAAACTCTTTGCATCTATGAACTCATGTGAGCAGGGATATGAAAAAAAAAACTCAATAATATTTTAAACTTTGACACGTGATCGAGTGTAGTCTATGAAACGTTACAACAATGACAATTAAAATGTTCGTTAGAAAGTTACATAAGCAGCGGAGGTATTTTCCTAAACGTACATCTTCTTTATATGTCTCTTCGCATAACTTACTATAATTGAGTTTCTAATAAGACTACATTTTTTTATTTTGATTCCTTAAAGAGGTCAGTGAAGCGCATTTTTGCTGTAAATTCCAATTTGATGTCTCGGCTTTGTGAAAACTATTCTTTATACATGTAAATTAATCCTTCTTCCACACTAGCCGTGTGTAGGCTGATGTTTGGATAGTTACTGTCGCCGAGGCATTGTTGTGCGGCGGGCGCGGAGCTGGCCGCTTACCGAGAGAGAAGGAGGGGAAACAGAGAGAGAAAGTCTGGAATTTCCCACTACCATAGTGAATGTTACCGAACGATCGGTGGCTTTCTAGAACAGTGGCCGGTGGTATAAAAGCCGGCAGAGGGTTAAGTTGCTAATCAGTTGCCAGTGTGCTGTTAATTCTGTGTGCAGCTATTTTATGTGTACCGCAAGTGATTTATTTTATTTCTTTACGTATGGTGAAGCAACGAGAGACTGCGTTTGTGTATATTACGTCATTCTGCTGCTATTAGGGTTGTACAAAGCGTGTTTTTACTTATAATAAAGAGAATTTTAAATTTCTGCGGAGAAGACTTTTAATTCGACGAATCCACAGTCACAATACAGTCGGAGTGAAAAATACAATGCTATAACCAAGATTTGAACTACTGGTCTTCCAGTCTCGTCCAATTACTCTTAATCACTGACCTACCATGGCCAACGTGCCAGCATGAGACTAAATTCTCCACCTGACTGGTATTTTCCCGGTAAACCACTTGGAGTTCTCATATACGAGATGATACCCACTGTTTGTGACGACTTACTATACCTAAGTACTTAAGTCCCGGGCTGCATTGTTACCACTATTAGGTTAATTCTTGAAAATTACCCTATCCATACTTTAATAATATTTGTGTTTTACGTATGGCAAATAGAGAAAGTATTGTATTGCATCCAACAAATTTGAAGGCAAGATCGCTCAAAAATGATTCTTGAATAACTGGATGTAATAAAGCATTTCAGAAAGGTGTATAATTTGAAGAAAAAGCGCAGTTATATATCTAACTTTATTTAACTTCAACTTCCATAGGTTCTTAAAAATTCTTGCCCTTCGAAACTCGCTTTACGTAGAAATGTTTTAAAATTTTTCAAAAATGTTGATTTTTCCAAGAATCCTATACTGATTTTGATTAGATTGTCTTATGTTTAAGGAATTTTCATGAGAAAATAAATATTATCTTGAATACTCTGGATCAAATATTAAAATATAGACCAAATGTTTCACAAAAAGTGTAGGTCTCGTTGGAACACTTGACTTATTTAAATTGCTTTAATTGTGCATTTTTTCTGATTTTACTTTTACAACAGTAATACGTTTGTTGCTCTCTATCTTGATCTGTAAAAAGAACAGAATGTCCAAGTCATTACATAGCAATTAACTCTTAAGGTTTTTCTTTTAATTTACGTCCTTCAACGTCATCATCCTACGGACTATGAATAGAATGGGTGAAATGATTCTCAAATGAGTCCAGGGTCCATAGATGTTAGTCACCCAAAATTCGTCTTTCCGGATAAGGGAAAACCCCACAAAACCCTTATCCAGGTAACTCACCCCTATCAGATTTGAACCCGGGACCTCTTGAAGGTGAGGTAGACATGCTACCATCTACGCCACCGAGGCGGGCTTAAGGGATTTGTTAGTATTGTTTAAAGGCCGCCTTTACTACATGCGGCACCGCAAGCGGTGACATTGGTGGTATGAAATGGCAAAGGAAACCCACCTCTACGCCGTCTTGTCCACCACAAATCTCGCATGTGGTTGCAAGACTAGCTCCACCACGGCTCAGCCTCTCAAAGGTTTGACTACCTACTATATTCTATTCCCATTATACAAGGAAATACGTAATAAATTTTTTGTAAATATTTCCCAACACAATGTAAGTATAAGAATTAACTTTGAAAGGTTGAAGGAAGGGGGGGAAGTCACGTGAGTATAGCAGGTTGGATTTTTATTACTCGATTCCCTTGGGACATTCACACCTAAAGATGTTTAATTTTCGTATCAAATTCCGATTACGAGTTGAGTCGAGTGCCTTCTTATTACATTACTTTGTTCTCGACTGCCTTGGTCCATTTCGTTGTTACAGCTTCCCCAAGTTTGTCTCTTTCTTTTCCCATTTCCTCCCCAAATGTCCTGAGGCACATTTCAACAAATCCAACAAACCACATGTGGAATCCTCACGAGCTGCCACTTCAGAAAAATGGAGGCGGATGTTTTGGAACAACATAAGGCGTATTTCTCTATCCCATCTTCTGAAATACTGCTCCATATTGACAAACGGCTCAAGCCTTGACTGCAATAGAGCATACGTTTCTGTTTTACTGCCTCACATTTCTTTAAATAAAGGAGGAATTTAGCTTAACTTTGAGC
Organism: Mantis religiosa; assembly: GCA_030765055.1. Classification (NCBI taxonomy): domain Eukaryota; kingdom Metazoa; phylum Arthropoda; class Insecta; order Mantodea; family Mantidae; genus Mantis; species Mantis religiosa. Next base: position 44,510,878 of record CM060947.1, read on the forward strand.
AGAGTTTCATAATAAAAAGAAAGTACAACAGCTACTATGTTCGATCGAGGAAACGAAAGCTACTTGAGAATATCGTAAAGAAACTTGATTTCCTGGTGCCCAATATTGTCAAATAGGTGGGGGGGCTCCAACAAAAGGAGTTACATAGGCCATTGTGGATTCTTTGTGACCAGTGCGATGAGGTCTCTAATGATTGCAGCATGTCACCAACTAGCCCTGTCATAGGCACTCGCAACTTGGGGGTTGGAGAAATAGAAGACACCTTCCTGGGAGCACAAAAAGCTACTCCCGCCAAGCGTAGCCATCGCCTAGCCTGTAATAAGTCTACAAAAATCAATTGAGGCAATTCATATGTTTTGCTCTGACTGGGGATTAAGAATAAACAGCAAAAAATAAAAAATAATGGTATTTAAAAGAGTATCGATGCTGAGGAAGGGAGATGAGTGGTTCATAGGAGATCAAAAGGTAGAAGCAGTAAAGCAGTATGACTATTTAGGTGTAAGGATGTGTAGCAGTGGAGGATGGGCCGCACAAGCCAGGAAAGTGATAGCTAATGACAGGGCGGCAATGTCAGGGGTAAGAATATGTAAACATAAGCTGGAGATGTCAGTTAGATGGTTAGAAAGAATGTATGAAGCAGTCGTTGAAGCCAGAACAATGTATGCAGTAGAAGTATGGGGCAAATCAGCGATAGGAAGACAGGCCAGATGTATGGATTGTTTTGCAAAGAACTACTAGGGCTGCCAAAATCTGCACCAAGAGAGGTGGCATTTATAGAGTTGGGAAATACAAAAAGCAGGGGAGTAAAAATAAAGAGAATACTGACATTCTGGTGTAAGTGTAATAAAGGTCAGAAAGGGGAATTATTGAATCTGTGCATGAAGCAACCAAAAAGCTTTAAGAACACAAATAAGTGTTGGTCGGAATTGGAAAGGAAGATATCGAAGATAGGCATGTGAGTTATGGAGAGCAGAGGAGACAAAATTATAGCGGTTTTTGAAGGAAGTTAGAACCAGATAGGTAGGACATACGGGAAAGTATAGAAGAAAAGAAATCTTTGAAATTTTATAAGCAATTAAAGGCAGAATGGGGTAGGGAAAATATATAGATCAATGTGACAAAACTAGAAGAGAAGGCATAGCATGGATGAGAGTAGGAATAATACACCTGAAAGGGTTGAGAAGTAATGAATTAGGGATATGTGAATTTTGTGGAGATGAAGAGAGCACTGTTCATAACCTGATAGAATGTAGTTAGTTACTAACGCTCCCCACATGGCAACCTTGGCCTTCGGGGTAACCTCACCCCACCAAGTGATGACCGGACCCATTTCTCAGGTGGAGGCACCCAGAGGGCGGTGTCCATTACCTCCGATGATAGGGTGATAGTGAAGATGGCGGTGAGGTGAGAGGACCTACAGTTTTTACCGTGGACTCCGAACCACGTTGGGCATAGGGGATACTTCACGTGTGCTAGACAGAGGTGAAGGCGTAGATAGGGCCGACTTAAAATCGCCAACCCCAGAGCCGGGAATCGAACTCGGGACCCTTAGAATGGGAGCCGCGAACGAAACCACCGCGCTACCCCGGCGCCCCCCCCCCCTGATAGAATGTAAGGAGTTAACAAATTGCAGGAGAAGAATATGGGACAGTGTAAGCAAAGAGGAGTGGCGATACGCATGTTAACGGGGATGAGTGTTTTTTGCAATTTACTTCCTCCAACGTCATCATATGGGACGGTGAATGAAATGGGTGAAATGATGCTCAAATGAGTCCCGGTTCCATGGAGCTTAGTTACCCGACATTCATTTTTCAGGATAAGGGAAAACGTCGGGAAAAACCTTATGCAGATAACTTACTCTGACTGAGATTCTAACTCAGGACCTCTTGAACGTGAGGCAGACACGCTACCATCACGCTACTGAGGCGGGCAACGGGGATGAGTGAAAATAAAAATAGATGTATTGGAGAATTCTCGTATAGGTTAAGAGAAAAGTGGATAAGAGTTAAAAAAAACGAAAGTCAAGAAGAAATGACAAGCTGCTCAGCAAAAAACAAAAGCTTATAGCCAGTGGACCTTAGTCAGTGAGTAAATCTTGAGTCAGCAATTTCATGTATTTGTACAGGATGTATAATTGTTAATATTAATGTCAGAGGTTCTACTTCCATTAGTCCTGGACGCGTAGGACCAAGGAAAAGGGCCTCCTTCAAACAGGGAGTTACCGAGCTGTCCCAAAAGGGCGACCGGCGCCTCCGTGAGGCTTTCCATAAGACAAGACCTAGAGACAAACAAGGCCCCCCCCCCCATTTGGTCCTGTGGGCTCAAGACGGGCTGGAAGTGGATACGCCACTTAGGCGCGCCAACTCCGAAATGGAAACGCTACCGATATGACCTCGGTGGGGCCGCCTGGTGATCTAGCACACCTACTAACTATGCTGGTTAGAACGCAGGAATATTAATGGCTTCCCTCAACCCCGCCTGGAGACGTACTCGATCACCCACGGGTATCGGGAACCACTGCCCCCTCGAGTCCAACCCAATCCGAACAACTCCCAATCAGGGAGACGTTTGAATGTTCGGCCCGAGGTTCCTCTAGTAACGTCAGGGGTACCACGAGTAATAAGGGTTCGCAGCGCCCGCAGCACGGCAGCTGAAGGGGGCGGATCCCCTCACCTACGGAAATGATGTGCATGTTCGATGTTAAACTCGCTGTAATGAACTGTAATTGGAACTGTACAAACAAATATATCATATCGAACCTACGCCATCGCCTACCCCTACAACTGCTGAAACAAATACAGACAAGAAATTCGGATGGTGGAGGAGCGATCCAAGCATTCGCAATGGGTAGTGTTACCCAATTCTCCAAGACTATGAATCGTCTCCCACGACGTAAAAGGGTCAGATTTTACTAATAGCTCAAAACTTCCTCCTTTATGCCACAAGACAGCTCACAAAGATACTGCCTTAATTGGTGCTATTGCAGCTAATGTTACCGGAGCACGAAAAGCTTAAACATTTATGGAAAATTAAATGCAACAAATATATTAAGACTGAAAACCAAGCTAAGTGCAATTAATTAACAAATATTACAATAAAATATAATTATTTGTCAGCAATGTCACTCATCTTTTTAAGAAAAGTTATGGATTATCCACAGAATTTAGGAAAATATTTTCGCAAATCCTTATTTGCATCATCAGTTTGTTCATTCTTATGTTACACCCGCTATGAGATGCATGCGTTTTATTACTAAATTCTAAAAGTAAAACGAACTTAGACAGAATCGATTGGGGGAATTTAAAATTCACTACGTGAGTTCTATTTTTAAAATACTTTTCCCAAAGCATTAAATGTGTCGGACCGTTTCATTGTTTTAATTTAAATTCTGGATTTATTTCATGGTTAAATGACCAAAACTGATCTGCCACGACCAATTTATCAGTCTGTTTATACTTAATGATTCCAAAATATTAAAAGAATAAACAATTAACATTTGTCAAGTGTGTATTATTACTTATTTCAGTGTATATTATTCTATCTAAATAGACTGATATAAAACTGTCAGAACTTTAATTTATTCTCTGCTCAAGTTCTTCTAGGGAAGCAAGTCAGGTTAAAAGATGATTAGAAATCGACGTTTCGGTAGCATACATCTCTCCCATCATCAGGATATCTATTAAAAGTTATAACCACAAATGAATCACTGTATTTATAATATTTGTGGTTATAACTTTTAATAGATATCCTGATCATGGGAGAGATGTGTGCTACCGAAACTTCAATTTCTAATCATTTCTTCATCTGACTTGCTTCCCGAGAACAACTTAAGCATATTCGTCGCCAGAAAGGCTTCAGGTCTTAGTTTACCTAACATATTCCTCCTATTTATTCCCAAAAATATATTTTATATAACCATGCTACAGAATTATTATAAAGAATTGTGCTTGAAGTTACCTCCTTTAACTACTATGCACTATATAGTCCGCCTCGGTAGCGTAGACGGTAGCGTGTCTGCCTCACGTTCAAGAGGTCCCGAGTTCGAATCTCGGTTAGGGTGAGTTACCTGGATAAGGTTTTCCCGGAGTTTTCCCTTATCCTGAAATACGAATTTTGACTAGCTCTAAGCTCCATGGAATCCGAATTCATTTGAGCATCATTTCACCCATTTCAGTTATCGTCAGGTCTGACTTAACGTTGGAGGACATAAATTATACCAAAAAGAAAAAGTCTGCACTATATAATAAGTATTGCAGTTCACCCAAACATATGATATCAAGATTTCGCTGGAAATGCTTGTTTTGGGCTCTCCTGAATAAAACAGAACCTTTAACTTTTATGAGAAGTTTGTGTGCGAACGTGTGTGCGGGATGTAGAAAGAATAATTCAAAACCAAAAGGTCAGTTGAATTCCAAATATGGTATCAAGGTTCTGAATCTTCCAAAAAAATTCTCCGTAGATTTTCAAGAAAGTGCTCCACCTCGAAATAACCTTTACATGAAAATTGTTTCAAAATTTTATTTGACTTTCTTTTTCAAAAATGGTTGCAACAGTTTTAATTAAAATGCCTTATCTGTAAGACTTTTGATGAAAAATTAAATGTATATCTGTATATTCTAGGAATAGTCTTCATCCTGAATAACTTTTGCATAACTGGTAAACCATGGGGGATAGTCAAAACCTTAATGTGCAAAAAAATGTGAATCTGACAACGCACACTGTTTATCATTTATTTTATTATGACGTTAACCATTTTTTTCGAGGTATTCGTCCTTATTGATATTAATTTTTAAACATTTACTAAACTTCTGAGGATAAATAAATATTAGATTTAACAGCAAAAAACTCGTGAGTTAGCCACTACTTCTTTTAGTTTCACTACTACTGATACTGGCCGACTGTCGTAATAGAAATTCTATTTCTGGTACATAACTTTCGAATAGTGAAATATTCTTTTTTTTTTTTTTTTTTTGTTCAAAGTGATAGTTTATCATTATTTCTATCATATTTGTTAATTTACTCTACATAATGGTACAAATATGGTTTAATTGAGTCATCCTGGAGTTTTTAAATATTAAAATTCTTTGGATGAATATCTATTTTCTAATGCAACTTCATTGTTCTAATAATTCTGCTTTACTGAGCTGCATTTGTATAAATATTTGAAAATCGTTGCGAAGTAAAATATATGAAATGTAATAAACCGGTGTCTCTTGTTTCTAGAACATTAAAAATATTAAAATAACTAAAATAAATCTGAAATTATACTGTCGTGACTTTTTCTACTTATTCTTTTATATCTACTGTAAGCAATAGCAGAAAGTATTAAGTATGAACCTCAAAGAAAATTTTCCTTTATATACAGAGCTCTGTCTATTTATTCCTCTAGATTTCACCTCTAAATAAAATACTTATAATATCGAAAACTATGATGCAACAAAGGATGAAAAATATCTGGATTTTCATCCTTTTACGAGGTGTATATTGGTTCCAAATTGTACTCCACTTTCCATAGCAAACAAATCCATATATAGTCAGAAATGGCACGCAATTTCTTGAGCTTTCAAGCAGTTCTCATTACATGCTTTGGTTGAATGGGTCAGCTGTCTAATGGAGCAGAAGATGTAGCGTGTCCATCACTTAGAGTGGCCTTTAACTTGGCAGACGAAAGATGTTGACAGAACATTCTTTTTGTTGCTTCAACATGTGCTACAACAACCAGTGCCAGCTGACGGTTTTATCCAGTTAGCAATGGCGCACTCAAATTAATTGGTTTACTGTTGGACGTCGAGAAAATGTCGTTTTCCTCATATCAAAAGTGTTCGGAGGCTTTCCGAAATAAAAAGCAAGACTTTTTAGGGAAAAGGTCAATGTGTATGTATCGCATAATATATAACATAAAATCCCTTAATAATATTAAATTCCAATAATAGAATGTTCAATCAATTCAAAGCCTAGTATTGAAATTTAGTGTCCTCCAAAGACGCATTACAAACATTTTTACAACAGTCTGTTTCATTTCTTTCAATTTCTTTGACTTTTATCTAAACTTCGTTTATTCAAGGCAAATGATCCAGCTGTAAAAACCCAACTCGCTCAAAACTTCCATTCAAGATATTTCTATGACAAATAACCTGTAAAATTTTATTCACTTATTGGATATTTTGTATCATTGCTAAACATCGAGATAAAAAACATCAGTTCAATTCAAAAATGGAATGACAGTTCATTAGATATTTTTATAGAGAAAATTCTCCACTGCAAACTAATTTTGTGTATAACACTTAAAACTAAACTTAATTTTTTAACCTGCTTTGTTTAAGGAAAATGTAAGATCAATTGAGGCACCTAGAACCATAAGGGCCAAAAGCAAAACGTCGGTTTTTAGATTTTAACATGTGTGCATGCTCTTGACATCTACAAACTTGGGGTCAACCAACTGTAGCTGTGCTTTAAGCCCTCTTTGATTTAATGAAATATTCATAAGAAGCTGTCTCGCCAGTATTCCTGATATGCAGATACATGAGGGCCCATAAAGTATCATTTTGTTTGTTCTGTGCTCTTCAGTTTTTATCTGTGTTACCAACATAATTTACTCTTTACATCAAGTTCTCAAGGATTACTTCTTAATGAAAATTTTTATTTTAACAAACATCTATTTTTCTCAAAACTATGATTCTGTGCTTTAGGCCCTTTAGTTTCTCAGTACCTCAATTTCCTATAGCTCTGAAACTTTTTATGATAATGTAGTGAAGCATGCTATAAAAATAGTATTTTGTTTAATAACACTATTAACAATAACACACTGCCAGAATCATGCCACCATTGCCAGTTTGTCGAATTTCGGAGTTACTTTACATTACAGTAAGTTTATTGACATGCGGCTGTCACCCTTAAGTACACACAACACCCCTCGTTCTGGGCTGGGTTTGAATCCGCGACTTATGATGAGCAGGCCAGCACCTACCCAACTGAACCATGCAGACCTACAACTTGGTGCAAGCATTTCAAATGTAATTATCGACTGATGCTGAAAGTTAAAACTTTAAAGTATCACTGCAAAAACGTTCTCACGTGTGCTCTTTCTCCTTGTTCAAGTAGTCAACTATAATCAAACTTTCTCATAAATTTCCATTTTCTGTGGAAAAGTTCCGCGTTTCATTAAGTATAGTACAAATTTTACAGTTTTTGTATGAACAAAATTCCTTAGGTTTATTAGTATAGATAATTACAAATTTCATATTTTTCAAGAATCACTGATACCTTAACTCTTTAATTATAAGACACTATAAAGTTTTTCTGGTCTGTGTTAAATAGTTTTAGAGAAAAAAATTTACTTTATGAAACATATTCTTTCTAAAAAGCAGTACCGAAATTTAGTGTGATACCGGTTTTCTGTATAATTTAGAGACATTTTCGCTCACTTTTGAACTAATGCTGCATTCGGAAAATATATTTTGACATTTTAAAATAATTTTAAATTTTAGTAGCATAAATAAAGGAATAGTTGGTGACTATTTGAAAAATGGACGGGGTAGTTTCACCGCTAAGGTGTTTACGGTTTTAAATAAAGAGGTGGAAAATAAACAAATGCCCTTGGAATTTGTGCTGATGTCGAACTTGGCAAATAAACGTGTTGGAAAAATTAAGTTATTTTCAAAAAAAAAAGGTTCCTATATGTGCTTTTAACAATGCAAAATATGAGTAATTATTGCACAAATCATGTTGTCACTTTTATGAAGCAGGAAACATAAGTTTAAGGTGTTGGTAAGATTTATGATGATAAGTTTGAGATTATATTCTTTTTGCATTACCACGTGGGAAAAAAGAATAAAAATTAACTTACTACTTGAAAAAGTAGCTAGCGTTCACAAAGAGCCGACAATTAGCGATAGCACAGATGAAAATAGCGCTTGAGAGAAGTGACTTGCCGGCCCAGATAGGGTTTCACGTTTGGAAGGTTCTAGTGATATCTCGATTGACAGAATAGTTGTTTTCTTATTTGCTCGAGAAGTCTCTCGAATTTATGAATGAGATATATAAGCGATTGTGACACACCAGCGGAGTCGTAAAACAGTGAGGTAAGCAGAGAACAGCTGAGAGTAGTTGTGTAACAAGTGTGTTGAGAGCTGATCAGAACGCTGTTTGTTATTGCCAACGACCTTGGAAGACTATTTGTGACGTATGTTGTTACGTGAGAATTGAACAGTGTATTTCTACGCAAATAAAGTCACAATATGGTCTTTTGTTTGTAATTTACGTCCTCCAACGCTGTCATATTGGACGATGAATGATATCGGTGAACTGATGCTCAAATGAGTCCGGAGTCCTTGGAGCTTTGAGTTACCCAACATTCCTCCATCAGGATAAGGGAAAACCCCGGAAAACCGTATCCAGGTAACTCACCATAAACGAGATGCGAACTCGGGACTTCTTGACCGTGAGGCAGGCACGCTACCATCTACCCTATCTACCTACCAATGCGGATAGATATAGTCAATCCTGGTCTTGTCCTAATACTCCTAGTTCTTCCTTTCTTGTTCAGCAGTGTAACTCAAAACGGAAAAGTCAAATTTTTTCACTCTCCACCGTCTAATGATGTGACAAGGAAAATCCCTGCCCCCAAAACAACCGTTTGCAGGGAAAGTTTTTTTTTTTTTTTTTTTTTTTTTTTTTTTTTTTTTTTTTTTTTTTTAAATGTTCAATATTCTGAAAACTTAATGACTTTAATTGAAGTTGTAGAGGGATTTTTTTTATCTATGCCAACGTTGTTGCACCCTTTGAAGTAGCTTTTTATGATATATTCCGTGTTAGGGAAAAATTAATTAAAGATGGTGCATGTTTACTGAATGTAAAAAATGTAAAGAAAACTGATAAATTTATATTGAATTAAGTTTTGACGTCCCGACCAGCCCTTGGTCGTCATCTTGGATTGATGTATTTCTCTTACTATGTTTATTTTCCAAAATAGATTACGTACCTCCTTTTCCTCATTAATAAATTTAATTTTCTATCATTAAACACAGAATTAAACAAAATAAGTAATCCACTTTCTCAATTAGCTCTTCTTCCCACACGCAACACTCTCACCTCACGATCAAGCTTCTTCTCATCTTTTCACTAGCACTTAAAAGAAGTTTTGTCCATTTAGCGTCCTTTTTACAGAAGCAAAAGAAGATTGATTTTTGTTGCCTTGGTGACAAACACCTCCGCACATATTTAAACTTCCGTGACCTTCAGTATAACGTGAACTTCTTTCACTCGCTAATTTCGTTCTCAATAAATATTTTAATATTCTATCACAATTTTTAGCGCAAGTTTAAAATAACACAAGTAAAAAAATAGTTATGCTTGAGGCTTAAAAACAACTGCTTCAAAGTGTCGTGTGTTAAAGAGATACTCTGAAGATGACCACCTCATGGTGGTCTCTGAAGCCCTCTTTATTTTGAATGACGTTTTGCATAACTCGTAAACTGTATTATGTTGTTAGCTTAACTACTTTCCAGATATCCCTTGCTATTCCAATATTTACACATTTCTTCTGGTCATGCAAAGAGAACTGAATTTCAATTCAGTTACATAGTGATCAGTTCGTAAATGATTTGGCTATCCAAAAGCCTATTGTTCTTATTTATAAGAACATTTATAAAATTCAATATATAAATATTTGTCTGGTTTAACATGAACAGATAAATAATATGCCTATAAAATAGTTTGTACAAGAGTGAGTAAAGAACAAAGTGATGCGAGTTCAACCATAAGCATTTTTCTCAAAACGTCAGTCTGTCTCAAAAGGTATATTTCCGATTAAATCCTGGTATGAGAGGGAAAGAATATATTTCATGTATCACCGATGGAATATTTGTTCCTCGAGATAAAAGTTCTCCTTCGCTTAAGATTCTTAGAAATCCTACAAGAAGCCTCTTTTGGTTACCTTTATTATTTCCAGCTATTTCGTCTTCCCCCTTAATTGCTTCCTGGAACAGGCAAGATATGTTCTCATATTTCAAGCTCTCGTGAACAGAATCTTCAGAGTTTAACAGATACTCGGGAGAGTTTACGTTTCGCTCCACTTAATGGTCAACATAAGGCAAATGGAATGGGTTAATGTCCATTTTTATATCTCCTTTTTACAGGCTCCACAATTGCTTTATCGCATGTTCTGTCTCCCAGAAGTTATATTTCTTGGCCAAATAGGTTCTCGTCATGAACAGGTGTATCGCATGCGTTTTATAGGCGCTTTACAACATAATCCCCTTTGATGTAGTTATGACGTTATGTCTTTCAGGAAAACTTATTCCATGTGTCGTTAAACCTGTAGATATACAACCAAGCTAATCTAACAAGTCAAATAAGCTCAGACCCGTTTACACACCAGTTATAAAACCATATTTTTTCAATGTTTATTTATAAGGGTCACCACAGTTTGTAGTGCAGTTTCCCCGTCTCAAATGGCTCTTGATATCAAGCATATTTCGAATTTAGGGTTTGATTATTTGGTATTTTACTGATTTTAAATGTTAAATGAACCTTATAACTTGATTCTAAAGAATTATCGTTGATAAATGATGCACGAACTATACTTCACAGGTGCGTGAGTTAGGCTACCACTGAGCGACTCTTTGTTAAAGTGAGACCTGTGGCTCCCAGTGTTCGAAATAAATCCGCTACGTAAAACAATATTTAATCGTTTATCGTCATGAAATCAGAACCCTGCCTCAAAACCATCCAGGACATATTTGCATGGGATGGCTTAAAGGACACAGTGGAATTTTAGGTAACAAGAGAGCTGATTGCTTGGCTAAGAAGGCTGCAGTATCCAATCTTCCTGTGACATACTCTTTATGTCCTATTTATAATGTAAGAAGAATAATACATCAACATATTCTTGAAGAATGGAACCAACAATGGCTAACAACTCCAAATGGAAGTTTAACAAAAACATTATTTTTCCCTAGTGTATATGACAGAATAAAATGTGAAACTATTGTACCAAATTTTGTTTTGACACAACTTTTAAGTGGACATGGTAAATTTGGCGAATACCTATCACGCTTTCACTTAACATCCAACCCCAAGTGCATGTGTGGTAAAGAATTTCAAACTGTGGGTGATCCCCTTTTCTGTTGTCCCGTTTTTTTTGGAGAGAGACAAGAATTAATATTTAAGCTAGACTCTCTAGGAACTGAATTTTCTGCTCCGCTCACATCTTTGCTAATGAAGCCACAACAGTATGAGAACTTCATGATGTTTATAAACTCGATGTTTAAACATCTGAAATAGTTTAAATTAATATTCATTAGATTAAAACATCATTTCTTTCTTCTAATATTTAAAATATCTTTGTTAAAATTGTATATTTTTATGTATCAACTCTAACCCTGATATACCACTGTGTAAAATAGGGTTCAATAAATCTGGATTAAAAATGGTTTATCCAAAATAAATTGTATAACGTCAATGAAAATTGGCTTCGTGGTTAAAATTACATATTAAAACGAAATGAGATCCAGTTCAAGACATCTGAAACTATTTTCGATGTCCTAATTACATATTAACCATCATAACTCAAGGTTTGGACTCCAGGATCCATTCCGTCCCTTTTAATCAATAGATCTCCCATCTCTTACTTGGTTTTCCTGTTTCTTTTACCAGTTGGAATGTAGTCGGTTACTATTCCAGGGAATTTCTCCTTATTCGTCCTCTTTGTATGTCGTCTGCAGATTTCTTTATTCTGTTAATTCTTTCTTGTAAGTTAAATATATTTAATTTTTCTCTTATTTCACTTGTTTATGGTCTAACAAAGTATCCAGCCACTGATCTTATAAACCTCATTTCTGCCATTATTTTATAGAATTTAATTTGTTTTTCTTTTAGTTTTCATTTTAAGGATTCTCTTTATTGCACCGCACGTAAGGCTAAACTTATTAAGTTTCTTGTCAACATATTTCTCTTCTAATACAGCTGTTATTTCTTATACCAAGTAGTTAAGTGCTGCTATCTGTTGTATGGATTTCTCATTTATTGGAATCTTCCCTCTAACGTATGTTTTTCTTGTTTTATTTATATATATTTTTAGATTATAAGATTCAAGTAGAGATTAATGATGTACTAAAATTCAAATGGGTGTGAAACAGTACGTTTCCGGCCCTTGATTGATTTGGAAGTTGAATAGTCAGTTTTTCACGAAATCATTGCAGAAACGAAAATAAGACAAAACATTGCTAGATTTTCTGTAGCTTAAACGTTGTGATCGCGTGATTGATCCAGAGATATCGTGCAACGCAATCCAAGAAAATGGATTAATATTTACCGTCCGGAAAACTTCAAAAGGAAATTCTGACTGCCGTCATAGAAACCAGAATAATAAAAGAAACACACGCCTGCTGTATATGTATACTTAAAAATGTTTGCAATATCACATTTGTTTGATTAATTTTGCATGAATTAAAAACAGACTTATGTGACTTTAAAGTGGATTTTACAAACTGTTCTTATGAAACCTTGTTTTTGCATCTGTTAATCGAGATCAATCTTGTAGAAATAGTTTCATGACATATTTTGTTAAAGATTCCAGGGGAATAAGCAAACCAAATTCGTTAGTCAAATGTCTAAATACCGGGTCACTATATGGAGGCCTAGAAATTCATACTCCAAGGCATCGCATAAAACAATTGAACTGTGGTAGCACTTCAAAACATTGACCAAGATATCGATAATTGCCTACCCATAACAATGGATATCTCTGAGCGTCTATTGCTACAAAAGGTCATTTAAAGTAAGTTACGTGTTTTAAGTAGCTTCATATTTTTGTGAAAAATATTTTTTGGTATTACTTTTTACTACTAAGTACAAAATTGTGCAAAATTTATTCTAATTGAAGGGGATTCTTCCGACTCTTTCCAGAAAATTTAAAAAACATTTATACTTGCGGCATAAATATGTTAAACGTGTGGGGTTTGAATAAAAAAGGTTTTAAGTTCACATTTGAGGAAATCGAAAATGTTGAAAAATATTTCTATGCAAGCGGAAATTTGGAAATAGATATCTCCTTTTAAATATTGGTGTTGCATCTTGGAAGGTAGTATTTCAACACTTACACTAATGGGGTAGGGGGATAGGGTGCTGCTTGGACTATCAGAAAGACATCAAACTCTTTTGTACCCTACAATTGACTATTGCTTTAAAATGACTATGTGATTAGTGGAAAAATAAGTCAGTAAATTGGCTTATTGGACGCTTTACAACAAAATTACCAGTAAGTTTGGTGCGATACCATTACTGCAAAGTTACGTTGAGTAATGACTATTTGGAGATGTATAGACTTGCCAAGAACATTAAATAACCATATTGTGACTTTGTGGTTTCGTATAATTAAAAGCATAGTTTCATGAAATTTAAAACTCTCTATTTCAGTAGAAAGACGTTTTGTACACCCCTTACAGGCTCTAAAATGACGCGAAATACAAACCGTAGTCTCTCGTTGCTTAACTACCCGTTAACAAGCAAACGAAATCACTTGCGGTACAGTTCAAATGTCCACACAACTCGCACACTGCACAAAAGCTGCCTGTCTGACTAGTCGCGGCGCTTTTATACCTCCACTCAGTGTGCTAGAAATTAGTGGAAGGCTCGGTAACAATCAAGTTGGCATAAGAAAAGAAGAAACTTCTATATATTGCCAGCTATGGCAATCTCTCTTTCGGACGCGCTGGCCGCGGCCCGCCGCATAACAATGCCTTGCGACACTATGAAATGTGTTCCGTCTCGCACAAAACCAAACCTCAATGTCTCCCCCGCTCTGAGTATCCAATAACTGGTGAAGCAATCGCACTTATTTTTTAAAAAAAAAATGCATGAGCGGTGGTTTTGACGTTACAAGTATATTCTAAGAAAAACTTCCATTTTCATCAATTCCACGAGAAGTTTACCTGGTTAAATGAAGTAATATACATTCGACTGTTTCACTATTTTAACCATTTGAGGTTGAATGATTATACAGTTTATTTAATAACCGTTATCATTTTAAGGATTATCTTAAGGGTCAATACTTCATGTTCGTCGAACACACCAACCACGTAAATGTCTTTGTATTGGATGGGTATCAGAAAGCTGAACCTTAGGAACGGAAAATCTGTCCACAATGACACTAGATTTATTGACTTAATAAGATTGGTACTTTTATAAATAAATTCTGTATAAATAATTGCAACAAATTATTTTTATATTATCAGAATAAATGCATAATATAAGAAACACAATTTGTAAATTTGTCGGAACAAATAGCTATTAATTTAAAGTCAGAGTAGTCAAATTAATTAGGGTGTTCCTGTAATCTCTGCCAACAGGAAATTCATTAGTCCAAAGTTTAGTACCACAAACTCAGTGCAAAGTCAAAATTACTTGCAGAAATACACCTATACCACATTTTCAAAATTATAACGTGGAAGAGAGATTATAAAACCTAAAAAGTTCAGCGTAAAAATTGTTTCAAATGAATTAGAGGCTTGAAATTGACAGAAATTATTCTTGATAGGTCTTAGTTGTTCTGTGTTGCAGAATAACTTTTTTATGGTCTCTGCTTCGGTGTGATAGATTATTGGAAATACATAGCTGCTAAAGACCACACTTTGTTATCCATAAGGGAATTTTCTACTTCACTTTTCAGAGAATATTATTCCTGAAACATTTATCTTAAACCGTTCATAGTTGAGTAAACACAATACTTCAATTGTGGCGGCTTCTCTTGCTAAGAATTGGAAGCGGTTCAATTCCCCAATATCAAATAGCCGGAACATGCATTTAATAGCTCATTTATTAGCTTACAATAACTGTTGGTCTCTATTCAAATGTTTACCCACGCATATCCTACGAAATAATGCCATGGGTATCACTGTAGCAGACAAAAACTTATACGTCAATGGTGGAGACATTGTTGCAAACAAAGAAACGTCAACAACCAAAAGAGATGGGTGGTTCTTGAAGTAAACTTTACCCTAATTTAAGCCAACAAGAATATTTGCTCCCAAATCAATGTTACACCTATTTTCTCAGACGGACCTTTGCGTGTTTAAAGGTAAAAGAATTAGATCTTGCACGTTTGTTAGCGTGATACTTCAGCGGAAATGACATACTGGCAGCTGATTTTTTTTTTTCTGAAGAGGGTGCGCATGTCATAACATCCCCCATTTCCTGTCATCGAGAAACGAAACGATTTTACACGCCCTCTGTTCCATATTGCGTGATAAAGGCGAGGCAGGAAATTATTGGTTCGCGAAAAGTAATTGACAATTGACATTTATTTCTGAATAGAATAGATTACTGATGACTTCCCGCTGAGGTTATGTTCCATTGTGATCCAACTCAGTCACAAGGTAATTTGTAGGGTCAGAATTGAAAACTGGTAATACAAATGAGAGGTAATCAACTTCTGTGACTTAACGAGTCCATCAATGTACACAGAGCGTTGCATTTCAGGTGATTCGATAATGTTTTTCTTTTGTGCTGGCATTAATAGATTGGTGAGGGGGGATCTGATGTGTTGCATTTGGATTACTTTTACTCTTTTTCTGCAAAACAGTGTTACAAAAACATATTCCTCTATCTGTAAGGAGTTAAATTTCGGGAGAAAAATACGGGATCATAAATGGGACAGTATGAGCAAAGAGGTGATGGCGTTACGAATGTTAACGATGTGTACGACTGAAATTTCATGAACTTTTTCAAAAAATCACCTTTTCCTCTTTTCAGTCTATAAAATAGTGCAAGCATTCCTGAATGTAGAGACTGCTTAAATAGCATCCGAAGGATATTTTAAATGCTCTAATCTAGGTTGAAAGTTACGTGAATGCTAGTGTTACATATGAATTAATTCTTTTCCTTCTTTTTTCGCCATTAAAAATTTCAGCATTTTTCATCATTTAAATTGCTCCTTGCGTCGCAGTTTTGGTTATAGTCTCAGGAAGCTTGCTACACACGTACATAGGGACACATTGAATATAAATTGCCCTGGGTTTTATTGTGAGATGCATTTTGAGCATACTTTCTTTACTTGAAAACACAAATGTCAAACGTTGGGCAAAGAGGCCATATTCTTCTTCACTCCATGGTTTGGTCATATAGCCCGTTCCGGCTTCATAATTCTCTCCAGCGTTTCCTGGGTCGTCCTCTGTCTCTTCCTTTTGAATTATAGTTTAATACTGCATTTGGATATCTTCCATCCTCCATTCTTAATATATATTCAAGCCATTGTTGCCTTCGTTTTGATATTTTGTCATGGATTGGTTCGATTTCTAATTCCTTTCTAATATCCATTGTTAGTGTTCTGATATTTTATTCCTGTAAGTGCTGTAGCCATTCGATTGCTTTTTTTTCGTTATCACAAGGAACAACTATAGAATTTTGAGTGGCATGGTGAAAAAACTCCATCGTTCGGTGTCCCTTATTTTCCAAGGAAATGTGTAATTAAATAATTTGTGCAAAGTTTTAACAGTCTCAATTAGCATGAAGATAGAGTAGTAAGCATTCCTAACAATTGTATGTAGAAAATATTGGAATAAAATAAATGGTAGTGAGTGTAACAAAAGACATGTGAATGTATCACATCCTTAAAAAGTATTATTAAAACTAATGTTCCGAATACAATTAAAAAGTTAGTGTTAATGGCCAGGTGCATTAAGCTTATCTGCTCCGAACTGGTCTGTATTTACGGTAGGTACCAAATGGAAAGGAACACCTTTATACCCCCCTCGGGAGTGTCTCCACCCCTTTCCCATTAATAAAGAACATTGACAGCGGTGAAAAAGGAAAAGTTTTGGCAACCAGAAGTTTGGGGGCACCACAGCTCTGGAGAAGTTGGGCGCCGCCGAGTTGTCGCCTCCCGCTGGGCGACTGTGGCGCCGCGTGCTGAAGAAAGCGATGGTGACAATGATATACTGGTGTCGAGGTTAATCTCTATAGCAGGTACATATGGAGGACGACACGTGAACACAACGGGAATGTAATTAACTTCTTACAGTGATTCATAACCCTACACGTCACTACTCCAGAAATTCCATAGTCAGTTGTCACCAGAGACGCTTCCTTTGAGGCTTGTGGAATTATCAATCAAAACTTTGTTGTACTGCAGATCTCTGTTGAAGGATAGTACAGCTTTATATTTTGTATTCTAATAAGTGCTTTTAGGAGCTTTCTTAATGTTAAACACATTGTTAAAGCCGCTATTAAGCATTTTATTCTTTTCTAACAAAACACTGACTCGCTAACCCGTTTGTTACACAACAGATCCGAACAGATGTCGCCTTAATGCTGCTATAACAGAAAGCGTATTTATAAATTCGATATTTTATCAAATGTTCACTCAATCGATGTAAAACATGTGATAAGGTTTACGCAATGTTCCCTGTGATTGGATTGATAAATGCTTTCAACATAACGTTTAAACAGACAAATTTTAATGGCAAAATAAATGTTGCGTAACTTCATATCGTAATAAAAAGCAATAATTATTAACTTCAAAGTGTGAGGTTAACTAAAACTGTGTTGATTTGCATGGTTCAGTAATATATCCGCTTCATTTTTAGGTTAAGACTAGGAAGCGAGTACATTTTTGGTCTGTAAGATATTATAGCGAAAGGCTTCACAAAAGAAATGGCTAAAAGAAAACTAATTACCAGATTCCTACAACCACGAAAAGGAATTTATATTGATGCCTCTAGAAAAGGAAGAACAATAGAAAATAGTTTTGTACGAGGGCTGTTCCATAAAGAATGATCATAATTTTTTACGCTCATAATTTTTCGCACTAAAATTCAATCCTATTATATTCTGTTACCTTAATGTGAAATAAAAACGCCATAGAAGTTTCACTGTTGGCACTCCTGGGTCCCTTGCCTGTTAGAACCAGGCAAGTTCAGACATGTTCACTATCGCCTAGCGCTGCAATGGAGGTAACGCGCGAGGAACAATATCCGGCTTAGATATTCTGCTTTCGTCTCAATAAATCTTCAGTTGAGGCCTATACAATGTTACAGGAGGCCTATGCAGAGTCTGTTCTTCACTACACCACAGCTCGAAGATGGTTTAAAATGTTTAAAGAGGGAAGACAATCAATTTCAAAGGAAGGTGCTCCAATTACTGCTCTTAAGGAAGAAAATATCAATGCTGCTGCTGCCATTGTGAGAGAGGATCAACGAATTACCCTTAAGATCACTTTCGAAAATACTGAACATTTCATTGGTTGCCACCCACACGTTGGTGACAGAAACATTACTCATGAGACGTGTTTGTGCGCGATGGGTTCCAAGACTGCTGATTCCAGAGAAAAAGGACATTCACATGCAGGTCTGCATGTAGTTAACGTTGATGTTAGAGGAACATCCGGAGTTTCTTTCAAACGTAATCACTGCTGATGACACTTGGCTACATCATTTTGATCCTGAGAGTAAACAGCAGCGCTCAGTGTGGAAATCTCCTTCATCACAAACCTCCCAAAAAAGCAAAAGTGGTTGCTTCTGCTGGGAAAGTTATGGTCATCTCATTCTTTGATATTCATGGAATGGTTTATCACTATGTTGTACACACACACACACACACACACACACACACACACACACACACACACACACACACACACACACACACACACAAACACACATCAGTAACTGGACAATACTACAGAGATGTCCTGAAAACATGGCAAGTTCATATCAAGCGCAAAAGACCATATTTACGTGAAACAGGCTGGATGCTGCACCACGATAATGCATGGCCGCATATTGCCAATGTTGTTGCTGAGTATCTTACAAAAATCAACGTGAAGTGCATCCCTCGTCCTCCCTATAGTCCGGATTTAGTCCCATGCGACCTTTTTCTATTCCCTAAATTGAAGAAACGCCTTCTTGGGAGGCATTATCCATCATCAGAAGCAGTGGTGAAGGCTGCGGAGGTGATTTTGAAGAATCTCTCAAAAAGTGGTTTCCAGCATGTCTTTGAAGACTGGCAGAAACGCTGGGACAAGTGCATCGCATTCAGGGGAAACTATTTTGAGAAGGACCATCAAAATTATGAGGATGAGTTAAGTACGTTGTAAAAAAATTGTGATCATTCTTTATTGAACAGCCCTCGTAATAGGGCAATAATTTAAACTTAATGAAGATGCTTATAAAAATTATCCCAAACAAAATTTTAGTGAAACCACATTCCACTAAGTAATAGTACTAGTGAAAATAAGGTTTCCTTTCACTACGATCTTTTACTTTTTTTAATGACCTCCAAATTTGTCATGAATGAGATGGAATAAATGATGCTCAAATGATCCCATAGAGCTTATTTACCTGATATTCGTCTTTCAGGATAAGGAAAAGTCCAATAAAAACTTCTTACCCTAAACAGATTCAAGCTCGAGACCCCTTGAATGTGGAGGCCTGCTACAGAGGCGGGCACATTTGTGAGTGAATATGTAGAGTGATATCTGGGCACATCTCAAGATTTATAGATAAATTCACTACTGAAACTACCATTAAAAGTAAATGAAACCCAGGAAGATAGTAATTACGACATAAAATATTTAAGTAATTGCCTCCCAGCAAGAACGGATTTTGTAAGCACGTACGATTCATAAATAGATACTCGGTGTGGAATAAAATTAAACATATTATTTGATAAACATATTACTCTGAAACTCGATACAAACCGCGTTGTGAGACCTTGATTATGAAATGTGCAATAATTGCCCCAATTATCAGTTTATTTACACTGAAAGATGAAAAACGGATCATGATACTGGATGTGCAATAATAACTCCTGATAAAATTCTACTGCAGCGGCTACCTGACTATTATTTCACCTACAGTGCTGAACTATACGCCATTTATCAAGCACTTACATACTGACAGCACACCACAACTGCTATGCAATATGCTCTGACTCCCTGAGTACCTTGCAGAGCATGAAGAACTACACAACAAACAACAAATTAGTTCAGGACACACAGACACTATTCAGTAACTTCACCGATGCTAGTAAAGATGTGGTTTTCATTTGGATCCCTTCCCATCAAGGAATAACAGGGAATGAAAGAGCGGACGAAGCTGCTAAAGACGCCACATGACTACGCCAACAAACGAACGTCCAAATTCCATATTCAGATGTTATAAACCATGTCTGCAAAATACCAGTACAAAAATGGAAACTGAATGGAATCAACAACAACCAGGAAAATTACACCAAGTACGAAAAGGATCCACCGCTCTTCATCCAACCAAGCCAAGATTCTTCGAGGAGGATTCGTGTGAGAGCCGCAGGAGAAACGCCGAGGAGGTAACACCTTGCACCAAGATGGGAAAGAAAAACACCGCCGCGAGGAAGGAGGCCAACCGGCTAGAGAAGCCGCCACCGCCGCAACCCTCACCTGCCAGCTCTAGGACACCGCCTCCCCTCTCTCTGCCGCTGCCGGCAGACGAGAGGGAAACCGCCAGCGAAGCCTCTCCAAAGGATCTCGGGCCTTCTCGGCCAGCCGCACCAAACTCCCCTGTAACACAGCAGCAGGAAGAGCCTGCACCGCTTACCGCCACAGTCCAGTCCCCGCAGCCATCATGTGAAGAAGCGCCGACAGCACCTCCTCCCGCCGGCTTAGCGCAACAACCCCAGGATCATCCGACACCGCGCTCTGCAGTTATCCGCGGGGCACCGCGGGACCTGCCCACTCGATACATCCACGCCGCTGCACTACATCTTTATCCGTCCATGCAACGAACCACTCGGATAACCACCCACCATGGACCATCTAACCTCATCAGGCTGCAGTTCGCCGACACCGCAGACTACTTCACGGCCTTGAGGAAGGGCCTGCCCTTGTTAGGACAGTGCTTACAAATCGAGGCCAGCAAGACCGAGCGACCTGCTCCATGTCGGCGCTGCTGCAGCTTCGGACATACGGCAACCACATGTACCGCGCCGCCACGCTGCCATTACTGCGGTGCTCCTTCTCTCACCAAAGATTGCCGTCTACACGATCTATGCCACCGCCGCCGCTTCTGCGCCACCTGTGGTGCTTACGGCCACTACACTGGTCAGGTGCAGTACCCCAGCTTCCCGCGTGCTTACGGTATCGCCGAACGGGAACACCACGCAGCAACACGTCCGTCACCCTCAACAAGCCTCACCACAGCCGTCGACACTCCTGCCCAGGAGCTGGTACAAGCGATTCGTACCGAGCTGCAACGCCTCAACGAACTCCCGGACAAGATTGAGGACAAATTCACCGCCGCCAACAACACCAACCCCATGCGTGAGGACCTCCAGGATCTTCACTCGGAGATACTTAACCTGGGGCCTCGCCTTGGGGACTTGGAAGAGCTCATTACTGCCAATCACGGCTCCATATTCTCAACACTGAGCTCACATCACCAAGCTACTGCGGATATCATCACCTCCATAGTCGCCCAACAGGTCGCGACACTTCAAGAGCAGACCAGGAGCTTACTCAACTCACAGCCACGAACAGAACACTACTAGAAAGGATAGCTGGTGACACCAGCAATAACCTCACGCCGCCACAACCCAACGGAGCTCCCAACAGGGACTTCATAGACGAACACGCCGCAGACGACAACGTGGGACCGTCACCTCCGACAGAGAACCCATCACCGCACCGCCAGCATCGAAGAGCTGCCCGCACAGAACGGACGTCGCCATCGCTGCGACACCATTTATCTTATGGTCCGCGTTTTCGATGCCTAACCAAATAAACTGTTACCTGCATCCAGACAAACGACTACGACAGCATCAACCGAACAGCACCACATCATTAGCAACGTCACCTTCATTTCCAGGTCACAGCCAGGGCCCATCTGGGTCATGACTGACTACCTGGCCAGCACAGCGGCTATGCCGCCACTCGGAAAATGCACCCACAATCTTCTGGTTCCGATAGAGCGGTACCGGACACCATCATCACAATTTAAAATAAAAAAGTCAATTACTAGAAGGGAACAAGTCGTTCTCACCCGTCTACGAATTGGTCACTCCAGCCTCACTCATTCATATCTCCTCTCAAGACAGCCGCAGCCTACGTGTAAAGGATGTAATAAAAACCTTACCATTTACCACCTTCTCATAGAATGCAATGAATACAAAGAAACCGAAAACATGGAATCCCACAGGATATCTCCATACTGCTAAACAGTTCCAAACTACGCCGCAATCTAAAATTAGGCAAGTGAGTCAACCTTGTATATACTTTTCTCCACTTACAAGTTTTTTATGAAGACTAGTTTCTGGGGACTTCTCCCCTATCGTCAGTTCTGTGGTTGACTGATGATGCATCCGGTGTCTGCATCTGGCTTGGTGTTGTGCTGCCATCTAACGTCCTGGTAAGTTTGATGACGTCATCTACCGCGGGAATTTCAAAATTCATCAAGAGGTCCTGTTTCTTCGTAGTAAATGTGTTTTCCCAAATCTGTAGTTCCAGAGGTTTCTTTGCCTGTTTGATCAGTTCTATTTCTTGTTTTATGTTGTGATTCTCAGACCAAAGGTGATGTGCTACGGCCAACTTGTCCATTTGTTTGAATTTAATATTTCTGAAGTGTTCTTTCATTTTTGTTCCTAGATTCCTCTTGGTCTTACCAATGTATATCTTGTCACAATCCTGGCAACTCATTTGGTAAATGCCTGATAATTGAGTTTTCGGTGTGCTATTTTTAGAGGGTGGTTTATTAAGTTGCGGATGTTGTGTTTGTTTTGAGGGGCTAGTTTTATGTTGAAGCTCTTAAATATCTTTTCAAATTTTTTGAAGTATTTTGGATGAAATGTAAATTTTCCATATCTGGTGTTTGGGTTTTCTAGTTTTTTTAACGTAGTAATGTCCCTTAAGTTTTTGTTTCTTTTGTGTCTGTAGATCAGTTTTTTGATGAAATTTGTGTTGTAGTTGTTCAGTTCGGCAACCTGGTGTATGTGAGCGTACTCCTGTTCATATTCTGTTTTTGTTAGCGGAATGTTGATTAATCTGTGAACTAAACTATGGAATACTGCATATTGATGTTGTACTGGGTTGAATGGGTTGCATTTAATGTAATTGTCAACATGTGTTGCTTTTCGGTATATTCCAAATTGTAATCCTGTTGGTGTTCTAATGATTTTCAAATCTAGAAAAGTTAGACATTCATCCTGCTCTACTTCAATGGTGAAAACTATGGATTTTTCTTGTAGGTTTAGCAACTTTATAGCAACCTCAGTTAGTCTTCTAGGGACTATAGCAAACACATCGTCGACATATCTATGCCAACATTTGAAAATATGTGGAAAGGCTTTAGTAATGTGTGTTTCCAAATTACTCATGAACAGATTAGCTAGTAATGGTGAAAGAGGGTTTCCCATGGCCAAGCCTGCTGTTTGTTGGAAGATCTTGCTGGAGAACGTGAAGCTGTTTTGTTCAATACATAGGATGGTTAATTTGATGTATTCCTCTATTTTATCATCCGCAACGTTGCTTTTGGATAACCAGCCTTTCATCAATTTTGGAATTTTTTCTACTGGTATGCTCGTGAATAGAGATCTGATATCAAAGGACACCATCACCTCTTCAGTTTTATAATTGTTTTCAATTTTCTTTACTAAATCAAATGAACTGTTTATGCTTAGAGATTCAAACTTTTCAAACTTGTCAAATTCTTCCACCAACCATTTTGCCAGTTTGTAAGTCGGGGCATCTATATTGTTAATAATGGGTCGCATGCTGTTGTCTGTCTTGTGAATCTTAGGTAGGCAGTATAATTTTGGCAAATTAGGGTTGTTTACAATTATGCTATTTTTCATCTTATGTGGCACTACGGTATTTTCTTTAATTGCTTTTTTGGTGGTTTCTATGTATTTCCTTAATGGGTTTTTGGTTAGGGTTGTATATTCTGGATTTTGTAGTAGATGTTCGACTCGCTGGTTGTAATCATTTCGGTCCATAATTACTACCGTGTTTCCTTTGTCTGTTTTCAGATAAAAAACTGGTTTTTGGTTCAATATTTGAATAGTTTCTTTATAGTTATTTTCCTGTCCGAATGTCATCCCCTTGAGAATTTCTAAGCATTTTGATTTAACTCGCTACCATTTTCCAAAAAGTTCGAGGTTATGGTGACGTCAGCGATGTAATCGTCTAAATTGCCCGAGTTGCCGACACAAGTTTTAAAACCTTTGTTTAGAAATGTTTAAGAAGTCCCCAGAAACTAGTCGTCATAAAAAACTTGTAAGTGGAGAAAAGTATATACAAGGTTGACTCACTTGCCTAATTTTAGTAACAATGGCACTCCACTTTCTGAAATTCTCCTTTTTATTCTATATACGCCGCAATCTGTTTACTTACCTAAAGGATTTTGACATTTGCAAATTAATATAAATTATGTGCAATATACTTTAATCAATTGTAATTCATAATCTACACAATGGTGTTAAAGTAATTAAACTCATTTTTTGCAAAATGCTGTTGTTAACGTATATCAATATATTCTGGTCTTTGTTTACAGTTATCTGTATTTAATATAAATTGTTTTCCTAATTAATTTTATTAATGTGTATATTTTATGTTTGATTGTAAACCTGTATATTTAATGTAAATCTTTATGTTACTAATTGTATTATTTTGTTAATATTGTCACGATATGATCTAGGAAGTTAAAGCGACCTTAAATACATTTAAAAAAACAGATCATTTTTGTCCTCTGCACAAGCGCTGTTCTTGTTGCCGAGGGTAACACCGTCTCAGTCGCGGAGAAGCAATATATGGATCATCCAGTACATTAATCACCACAGGTGGTGGATGTTGATGATAAGTGAAATAGCTGGGAAAGGAAATTTGGAAAGGAAACTTTTCAGATCTAAGTTTAGGATACCTCTGTGGTATTCGTCAGTTGAGAGGAGTGTAGAAAATAAAAACCCAGTCTAAAAGGAGCTCTGGTGGGATTTGAATCCCCGAACATCCCGAGCAGGAGTCTCACATGTTAACAGTAGAATCATAATACTCAGAGAAAAAGGCGAAACCAAAGGAGACATGGGACAAGAAATCTCGGCGGTAGGCGGTTATTAATATGTATATTACATATCCTGGCAATGGCGGGACACCAAAAACATTCCTCTCCCCACGAAGGTGTCTGCGTCAAGCGCCCTTCTGACGCCGAACGCCAGGACAAGCAAATCATAATCGCCATCCTCTCGCCTGATCCTTCGATCCTGAAACATAAAGAAATTAAACGATAGAAAAATATCGTGGCATTACAATCCGACACAATGAAAAAGAAAACAAGTTAGAAATGACCGGACCAATAGGAATCGAACGCGAGGTTATCGATTATATTCCACTGTGCACACATTTGGAGCAGGGAGTTATCCTTGAGCGAACATGCTCGTGGCAAAGCGATGCTATGAATGTGTCAGTGGCGCGGTTAATGGGACGATACCTGTTTTATGGAGCACTAAACAAAACACAGTCGCTGTGCTCCTATCGATTGTCAATATCGATACAACCTCTAACACGGCACACGGGGATATTTCTACAGGAGTTACGTTTGCTCACAAAGCAGAACTGCATGGCTTTGTTTACCCATGATAATACAACTCCGCGAACTGGTGGCATATGCAGAATTAATTTCTGGGTATCTGGTTGCCATGGCGCTGGAATCTGGCGTTCAGTTATTTAAAAATGGCTGTGTTTAGTCATTCATTGCCCGTTTCAGGGAGAAGCGATTGTAATATTGCCTCTGGATAGGCAGTAAAGCCCCCTCCAAATGAATCTGTTATTTTCCAGTGATTACATTCAAAATGATTCTGATGTGTTATATTCACGTCTCTTTTATACCTTCTAGCTTATTAGTGGGCATAGAAAATAACTGTTGCAAAACTTCATTTTCCTATGTACTTCATTTCAATCGAGACAAACGTTTATTGAAATACATACGTCATACACATTGCTAGGAATACAAAAGGAACAGCAACTGTCGAAAGTTTTAATTGCTCAGCGGTGTATACTGGCATTATCCATGATATAATGAAAAGCAACTGAAAATCAACAGGGTTTTATAGTACTTTTATTTATGAGACTGGAGAGGTAAGTTAATATTTATTAGCGAGTAAAAAAAAATTCAGCGTTAGGACCGAGGGCTTAAATTTCAACAGCATGCTAGTACCATATGTATATTCATCCGTTACCTATGGAAAAAAGACTTGAACTATGAATTATAAAAATAAATCGCTTAAGAACAGAAAAATACGACTTATATTGGTGCTTTAGAAAATTCATTGAGTTTCCTTTGTCTTGGCAATGCTATTTAAAGGATGTCATGGCTATTGTGTATGTTGTCAGCATGTATCAGTCTTCAGTTGTTAATATACAATCACAAAATGGAGATAAAGTTTGAATCATTGCCGTAGGGGAGGGCATCCGTCATTTCAGCTGCTGCGGTGCGAGCGCTGCGGACCCCTAGCACTCGTACCTCTGTTTCATATAACCTTGTCCTGCTGACATGTATCACTACGCGTGCAATTACCTTCCCCCTCACCCTAATTGACTAATGCTTTCGCACCATAGGCCATAGGCGGTGCCTTCCCGTCACATTTAAACCTGCAGTAAACGTCATAATTGCCAGGAAAATGAAATGTGTAGTGTTTAACACCCGCTTTTACTACATACGGCACAGCAGGCGGTGACACTGATGATACATGAGATGAAGATGGAGCACCGGTGGAATGAGATGGCGGGGGAAACCGGAGGTCCCGGAGAAAACCCACCCCAGCGCCGTGTTGTCCACCACAAATCTCACTTTGCGGTCGCCTGGAATCGAACCCGGGCTGCCTTGGTGAGAGTCAAGCGGTCTAACCATTGAGCCATGGCGCCGCCTAATTGCCAGGAAGATTGATAAAATCATACAAATAAGAATATGAAGGCATGCAAAAATAATGAAGTTTATAAAGAAACTGAGCAAGTTGAAACTGAATGAATGAGCAATGAAACTGAAACAAGTTTATAATGAAAGGCCTTCGGCCTTTTCCACTGAGAGTTTTAAACCAGCACACATACCTTGCAAAAATGCTTGTCTTTCAGTCTTAAAAGTCGTGTCACGCCATACTTGTGTCCCTCATTCACCCAAGTCTCGTCAAGGTACAATCTGATTGTCCTTAAATAACGTCTTCGCCACACAGCAATATCGCCCCTGGAGTGGTAGGTTTTCCTGATTTCTCAATTCCATGTCACGATGTTCCTACGGATCAACACTCGCACCTGTAAGTTTAGAGCACAGCTGTTCGACTTTCTCACTGACAAAGACGGATTCTTCTCTGAGTGCATTAAACACATGCAACACAATTATTTTTTCGCCGCTTTGTAAAGGTTTTCCCTTCCGATGTTTCAGCGAAAAACTGGCGGTTGACTCTGCCATTATACATATAATAAGTACACGTGCAATAAACGATCAATAAAATAATTTAGCTCTCGCACTCGGAACAACACAGCTTCGAATGGCGATATGACTAATCCAGTTCAAAACAGTCGGTGATAAGTCATATAAACATATGTCATCACTACCGCTAAATCACGTGCTGTCGTGTCATGTGCTTGAGAGCAAAGGAACCTCCTCTTTACTTTGTTTAAGAATTAACATGCATTTCAGATAAATCAACTGTGCTGCGTAATATATTTAATTAAAACAGTTACGAAAATATAAATTTGACGATTATTTTCCAACATATAAAGATATATCACCTTGTTAAATAACGAACTATTTTTACCACACAATAGTCTATACTGCAATAGCAGCCAATGAGAGGTGATAAGGTCACGTGACGAGATACGGGACAAGCTTACGTGAAACAAGGATTAGAGGAACCTCGGGCCGAACTGCCGAGCCCCTACCTCGGAGTTGTTCGGATTGGGTTGGACTCGAGGGGCAGTGGTTCCCGATCCCCGTGGGAGATCGGGTACGTCTCCGGACGGGGTTAAGGGAAGTCATATATTCCCGCGTACTAGCCAGCATAGCTAGTAGGTGTGCTAGATCACCAGGTGGCCCTACCGAGGTTAATCCGTAGCCTTCCCCTTTGAGCCTGGCGCCCGTAAGTGGCGTATTCACTTCCATCCCGTCTTGTGTCCATCGGACCAGATGGGTGGGCTTGTTAAGTTTCTAGGTCTTGCCGTATGGAAAGCACCAGGGAGGCGCCGGGTACTCTTCGGGGACAGCTCGGTAACTCCCTGGTCTTGAGAGGGGGGAGGTCGATCTCACTTTGTGAAGACTGCCCTGGTAGATAACCTCGCGTTATAAAGTCCAGAATATGTAAAGTGGAAGGAGAAGGTGTCTTTAGTGAGCATGTGTCACAACGATGGTGTCAACGTTTCAACAATGGAGACGAAAATACTAAAGATTCTCTGTATAGAGTAAGGAATTTTAAAGCCATGACGAGCTGCTTTCAAAATATACCTGTCCGTTCAGCTCTTTAATACCGACAGTGTGTATGAGATTATATACACATTTTTTCGTAACAGTATTTTTAAAAACTGTTTGTGGCAGACGTAAAACAAATAAACGATATAATAATACCTGGAGCTTTCATGGCGACGAATATGGTCAAGTTGTTCTCGGGAAGCAAGCCAAGTGAAAAGATGATTTTATATTTGTTATATCCAGTGATTCATTTGTGGTTATAACATTTAATAAATGATGATGAGAGAGATGCACACTCCCGAAACGTCGATTTCTAATCGTCTTTTCACCTGGCTTGCTTCCCGAGAGCAACTTGAGCAAATAAAAGATAGTGTGAGGGGAAATTAGTGTGACTAGAACATCAAGGGGATTTTATATAGGCCTGGAACGCTATTTTTTTTTTTTAATTTCCCATTCCCATTGTTGTAATGCCTCGCCAGTTTGCACCACGCCCGTCTCTGTAGTGTAGAAGACAGCGTGTCTGCTTCACGTTCAAGAGGTTGTCAGTTCGAATCTCGGTCAAGGTGAGTTATCCAGATAAGGTTTTTCTCCTGTTTTCCCTTATTCTGGAAGATGGATCCTAGACTCATTCGAGCATTTTTTTCATCCATTTCATTCATCGTCCGATATGACAATGTTTGGGTGACTAAATTTAAAAGAAAAATCAATTTCTGTGGTGTTCTGTTAACTAAAAAACTATTAGATTAGATTAGATATTTTTACTATACATATTCCAAAATTTTACAATTAACAACTTTTGGCTACATTTATTTGTCTGTACCTTGTTGCTACCTTGGCTTACATGACACCCTGGTCTTCTGCTCTGCCAGGTAGCTGTTAACCTCCATGCCTCCTTGCTACTTAATTAGTCCCTTTCTTCCCCTCATCTTCCTTTCTTATATTCTTTACGTTCCTTGCCCATTTTTCTTTTACTTACTGTAAGAACTCACCAATACTACTTACCTTCTTTTCCTCCCTGACCGTTAACATTTTTATAGCTATTATCCTCTTCTCTACTTTCTCCCATTTTTCTCCCCAAACCTTTTATCTCCGCATTGCAACCTCCTCGCATTCTGTTACATAGTGCTTTATGCTTTCGTTCCCCCCACACAATTCACAAATTCCCTTTCGCCCACCTCTTATCCCTCTTAGAAATACTGTTCCTGTTCTCATCCAAACTAGCCCTTCTCTCTCTTGCCTATTGCAGTTGTTTATTTATTTATTTTATTTTATTTTTGTAATTTACGTCCTCCAACGTTAAGTCATATCGGACGATGAGTGGAATTGGTGAAATGATGCCCAAATGAGCCCGGGGTCAATGGAGCTTAGTTACCTGACATTCTTCTTTTAGGATAAGGGAAAACCCCGGAAAAACGTTATCTAGGTAACTCACCCTGACCGACATTCGAACTCGGGACCTCTTGCTACCACCACGCTAGTGAGGCAGGCAAATTGCAGTAGTCTGCATGTGCTTCTCGTCTCCAAATTCTTTTTATTTGTTTCTAAAATTGTAATGATTTCATATTTTCTAGACTTTCACGTATTTCCTGTGTTTCTATATTTTCTATTCTGCATTTTACTAATTTACTCACATCTCTTGTATTCCTTTCCTCTAATCTCCATGTATCTTCCATTCCTATTTTTTCCATAATTCCTTCTATCTCTGCCCAACAACTATTTGGGTTCACTAATCTTTTTTGCTGTCCCATGCATATTTTCGTGGTTCCCCTTCCTTAACCAAACACCTATATCAAAATTTTATTATTCTTTCCATTATTATTCCATTTCTTCTTGTCTTTCCTAATTCTACTACAGCTACTTCCCTAGGTGCTGATCTTGGTAAGCTTAGTAGCTCTTTAAAAAAGCTTCTGTAGTTTTGGTCCACCGTTTTGTTTACCTCTGTGCCCCCTCCCAGAACCCCACTACATACAACATTTTGGATTCAACTGGTGCTTCGTGCATTCTTTCTAATCACTTGGTTGTCATTTCTAGTTTATATTTGTATATTCTTATTCCATTCATTGCCACCCTTCATTTTGTTTCAATTTGTCTCCTGTGTGCTCCCCACTTTCCATTGTTATTCAACCTTAGTCCTAAGTACTCAAATTCATTGACCACTTCTGCCCTTTTGCCATTTATTACCCACTTTTCATATCTTTTTAGTTTAACTCCCTTCTTGAACACCATAACTTTCGACTTATTTATGTTTGTTTTTATTCCCCACTCTTCACAAGATTTCTGGATTTCATTTATTGCCTTCTGCAATCCTACTACCGTTATAGATCCTACCATTAAGTCATCCGCATATAGCAGTCCAGGAATTTCTTTGTTTGCTATTAGCAGACAGTGATGATTTCCTGAAAACTTGAAACGTGTAAATGCAGTGACATTTCGAAACGGAAAACAACGCTTTCTAGTTAAGTTAGAATTAATAGTTACACTGCTGGATGCCAGCGAAAGGGAACGCCTTACTGTGTTTTAATATTTCGTACAAAGTCATGCCTTAAAAAATTTTAGAGAGCATGTTTACAGCTTTTTGCGGTTCCAAGTATTCTAGTAGCCGTGTAGCTGCTGGCCATAAATTTGTACGTGTTGATTTTGGGTAAGAAATCAATAAGGCGCTGCAACTGGTTTCTGCGGTAACCGAGATTTTCTGATGTATGCAGAGAGAGGCGTTTGATGTTCACAGCAAGCAGCCGCTTTATATTCAATTCACAGACTGCGAAAGGGATAACAGACTTCATCTTGTCAAGATAAGGTACAAGGCATGTACAGTTACGTACAAAACTCTAGGCTCTTGAGTATGTATAAGAAATACACTTGCATACCGATGGGACAGAGATGGATGACTTACGCCCAAGGCGTATCTGTAGTCTTTCGAGCGTTGGTCTTGTAGCGTTTCACTTTTATAGTGATACTGTAGACTTCTTTTCTTCTTTTTCCTTGCAAGATTTAGGCCTTCAGAGCTGTTCCGAAGCTAACAAAACTGGTCGCTCGGTAGTAACCTTTTAGGATTCCAAATATTTCTCAAAATAACAAGGGACCAAGTTTTCTCCCTCCGCCCCTTTCGAAACTTTTCTCGGTCTTCATAGCTGGCAAATATAGGGAGGTAACTGGAGATTAGGCATGGATCATGTCTTACCGCAATTTTTCTTCTCAATATTCAATTCATTTGATGTATCACTGATACCTTACGAGTAAAAGCCGGCAATTAAGATTTAAATCATTTTGAAAAATAACTTCTACTATTTCTTTTTAATTTATATTAAAACATGACATATTTAAAATAGTGGCATATAAATAAAACTTACATTTGGAATTTTATAAGAATATTTTGTAAAATTTTCTTTTATTTTTAATTTTATGTATCAGCAAACCAGAAGAAATAGCAAAAATGTGTTGCAGTAAAGATATAGATCTGATTAAGAATTCAATAACCCGCCTCGGCAGAGTAGATGGTAGCGTATCTGCGTCACGTTCAAGAGGTCCCGAGTTCGAATCTCGGTCAGAGTGAGTTACCTTGATAAGGTTTATCCAGGGTTTTCCCTTATGCTGAAAGACGAATGTCGGGTAACTCTAAGCTCTATGGATACTGGACTCATTTTAGCATCATTTCAACCATTTCATTCTTCGTCCGATATTTCAACGTTGGAGGACGTATATTTACCAAAAAAAAAAAATAATTCAAGCCAAAATATTTTAAGCAATAGATACACTTCTGAATTTTAAGTTATTTTTTATATTTCTTATGCTCTCATACTACATTGCAGGATTTTTGTGCAATTGTACGTCCTCCAAAGTTAAGCCGT
Organism: Mantis religiosa; assembly: GCA_030765055.1. Taxonomy (NCBI): domain Eukaryota; kingdom Metazoa; phylum Arthropoda; class Insecta; order Mantodea; family Mantidae; genus Mantis; species Mantis religiosa. The sequence continues at coordinate 44,543,138 of CM060947.1, forward strand.
ATCTATGAATGAAATGGGAAAGTGATTTTCAAATGAATCCGGGGTCAATGGAGCTTACAGTTACCCAGCATACGTCTTTTAGGATAAGGAAGATTGCAGGGGTAGTTCAGGTGGTTCTCAACCAGATACAGAGATGGTAAATACTGACAGTATCTAAAAGTAAAAGTAGCTCTAAAGTATGATTTCTCATAGCAATTTCACATTTTCCCCTTTTAGCCATATGAAACACCACTTGCAGGAGAAAACGCTCTAAATATTTCAAGTCTCCATTGCTCTTCCTCACCATTTAATACCTATATTTTTCCTTTAACCATAATTTTCCTTTCTTATATATTCCGTTGTATTGCGAAATAAAGTTGGCTTAAGCAGTATTCAAATATTTTAAGAGCAGGTCGTTATGTGATGTTTACTGACTAACACAAACTAAAGTAATAGCAGCTTTCTAATTTTGAGAATTATAGTGTGATCCATATAAACCTGAACCATTTCAATAGGCCATAACTTTTGAACCAATAATAGGAAACACGTGCAACTTTGGAAGAATATAATACACAATTGGGAGATTACATTACACTATTTACATCTCAGAAACAATGTTGGAAGTGTCCTCCACCAACATCTATACACGTTTGCACTCGTTTCACCACATTCTCTGAATTTTTGTGGAGATGATATCGAATTGAGAAGGTTATTTCCAGCAAGATGGAGCAACGTGCCATACATCTAATGTCACCATAGAACTTGTAACCAGTTTCTTTGATAATCGAATAATCTCAAAAGGTCTGTGGGCCCCCCAGATCCTCTGGCCTAACCTCACCGGATTTTTCTTGTGGGTGTATCTAAAAATAGTGTACAAGAATAAGCCAGGGACAATTGATGTTCTCAAGGAATCCAATGGAACCGAAATAAGTAAGATCGACGAGGATGCTCTCCGTAAAACTTCAAACAATATGGTGAGACGAGTATAAACATGTATCCTCACCAATATTACTAATTTCGGTACGAATGTATTCCTTAAGAACATCAAATGTCCGTGGCCTGTTCTTGTACACTCTATTTTTAGATACTCCCACAAGAAGAAATCCAGTGGGCTTAGGTCATGGGATCTGGTGCCCACAGACCTTTAGAGAATATTCGATTATCAAAAGAACTAGTTACAAGCTCGATGATGTCATTAGATGTATGGCACGTTGCTCCATCTTGCTGGAAATAACCTTCTCTCAATTCGATATCATCTCCGTAAAACTTCAGAGAATATGATGAGCTGAGTGTGAACTTCTGTAGATGCTGGTGGAGGACAATATAAACAAAGACAAAACACTATCAAATTCACATTAATAAATAAATAAAGTCTAAAATTTTATTTTATCATGAAAAATCATAAATATAAATTAGTTTTTGAAAAGTTCATAATGATAAAATGCTATTTGTTGCATGTAGAGGATATTTTTGCGCCGGGGGATTTTTTTTTTTTTTTTTTTTTTTTTTTTTGAAAACTTCTGGGTTTAATCGACCTTTTATTTTGGAGTTGTTCTGCTCACAGTCATACACACAGACTTTTAGGAAAACGTTTTTTGAAAATGTTTTATTTCTTCTGAACTCTCGTATTTTTTGGTAAAATTAAAACTTTCCCTGTTTAGTATAAATACGTAAGAGTAAGTAAAATGTGGTTCAAATATTTTACATTAGCCTTTACCGTTTTACAAGTTGAGCTTACATTCCATTCTACGAGACTGACCTACTATCGGTAGTTTACATTTTACACCCTGTACAGGCACCCATGTTCGTGCTGATTGAATAATAAGAACTGAAATTTCTAATTTGTTCCACGAGTGACATTTCCCAGCTAATTGTGTGGTTACATAGTAAAATGGAAACACACAAAGTAATTTTCAATTGTTTTCCGCTCCGTACCGAGTGACCTCTGGCTTTCCTCCCCCCTTGCCATTCAAAATTATGGGACGAAATCGTCATAGCAAATTGGATTCTAATAAACATACCTGAATATCATTAAAGTTAAATAAAACTAATTAAAAATCAATTTGGAAAAACTGATTTACGGAGAGATTACATTCACAACTAATCGCTTAATTTTCTGTTGTCATCAGCATTTGTGCTCAATGGGCATAAAATAGAAAAAGAAAGGCCAAATGGTAAAAATTGCTGATTTGGCATCGAGCAGAGATAGCGGTGGCAATGTAAAGCTAGTGTATGGATACAGTTTTCAAATACCTTCTACCAACGATGGTCATTATATATAATTTGATTAAAACAAATAAAACATGCGTATTTTATTTTCTCTTTTATAATTCGTTATTATAGAATAATAATTGCACCGATGAATATAAAATTGACAACCGTTTTTAGGTATTGCACACCTTTAGGCTTAGGATTTTATTTTATTGTAGGTTAATATACACCTAAATCCCTCAAATTGTAGAAAAGTTGTAAAATGGAGAGGGAGCCCACCTGTGTGTGTAGGAATGACGTATTTATCTCAGTTCAAAGGTCTCGAGTTCGAATATCTGTTAGGGTGCGTTACTTTGGATGGTTTCCCCTTATCTACCAACCTGTACGCCAGGTAACTCTTAAGCCCTTTAATCGCCGGGTCTCATTTGATCATTTCACTCATCGTCCATAATGACCTAGCCTGTTACAGGATGTAAACTTGAATTCTCCGAGCTAATGACCAAAAACTGTATAATTTATTGATAAACACTGAACTTTACGTAGAATAGAATACACTTTATTGATCCACAGAAGCATGGTGTGTTTAAGCCCTTTTTGTATGATACATATACTTGGATAAGGCGCTATAACCGCGCTTTACTGTTGTAGAATGGCATCTCGAGAGACCCCAGTGATATTGAGCGCAATCTGACCTATGCCCCTCTGCCCCTAAGGTCAAAGGTTAATTACAATATCTTAGGTTAGCATACAACCCGAAGCGGTTCTGTTAAAACTGTTGAGACTTGTGATACAGCAGCTGGTACTCCTTTGTGTATACTTCCCACTTTACACCAGTTGTGAGATGGGAAACGACATTTAACGCTACTTTGATAGTCCCTAACTTTTGCATTGTTAGACTCATTTAAACCTCTTTCTTGCAAAATTACTTTCTTCCTTGGTCTTGCAGGTTAGCAAGGCGTATTGTACAAAAAGCCAACCTTACCACCTTAGCTAAATATGTCTTAATATTTGAGTACTGGACCTCTGGCACTACGATCTCAATTTATGTATTTACTTATTTATTACTATTATTAGCCATTTAACTTTAATCATTCATAGCATTTAAGCAGCAATTGTGTTTGTAATGATCTCGTAATTAATTTCTTTTCTTTTTGTTTCCTGCTCTCTTTCATTTCCTTCATTATCTTTCTTTCCTTCTTTCTTTCCTTCTTTCTTTCCTTCTTTCTTTCCTTCTTTCTTTCCTTCTTTCTTTCCTTCTTTCTTTCCTTCTTTCTTTCCTTCTTTCTTTCCTTCTTTCTTTCCTTCTTTCTTTCCTTCTTTCTTTCCTTCTTTCTTTCCTTCTTTCTTTCCTTCTTTCTTTCTTTCCTTCCTTCTTTCTTTCCTTCCTTCTTTCTTTCCTTCCTTCTTTCTTTCCTTCCTTCTTTCTTTCCTTCCTTCTTTCTTTCCTTCCTTCTTTCTTTCCTTCCTTCTTTCTTTCCTTCCTTCCTTCTTTCCTTCTTTCCTTCCTTCTTTCCTTCTTTCCTTCCTTCGTTTTTTTCCTTCTTTCCTTCCTTCGTTTTTTTCCTTCTTTCCTTCCTTCGTTTTTTTCTTTCTTTCTTTCGTTTTTTTTTTCTTCTTGCCTTCCTTTTCTTTCTCTCTTGCCTTCCTTTTCTTTCTCTCTTGCCTTCCTTTTCTTTCTCTCTTGCCTTCCTTTTCTTTCTCTCTTGCCTTCCTTTTCTTTCTCTCTTGCCTTCCTTTTCTTTCTCTCTTGCCTTCCTTTTCTTTCTCTCTTGCCTTCCTTTTCTTTCTCTCTTGCCTTTCTTTATTTCTCTCTCTCTTGCCTTTCTTTATTTCTCTCTCTCTCTCTTGCCTTTCTTTATTTCTCTCTCTCTCTCTTGCCTTTCTTTATTTCTCTCTCTCTCTCTTGCCTTTCTTTATTTCTCTCTCTCTCTCTCTCTTGCCTTTCTTTATTTCTCTCTCTCTCTCTCTTGCCTTTCTTTATTTCTCTCTCTCTCTCTCTCTTGCCTTTCTTTATTTCTCTCTCTCTCTCTTGCCTTTCTTTATTTCTCTCTCTCTCTCTCTCTTGCCTTTCTTTATTTCTCTCTCTCTCTCTCTTGCCTTTCTTTATTTCTCTCTCTCTCTTGCCTTTCTCTTTCTTTATTTCTCTCTCTCTCTCTCTTGCCTTTCTCTTTCTTTATTTCTCTCTCTCTCTCTCTTGCCTTTCTCTTTCTTTATTTCTCTCTCTCTCTTGCCTTTCTCTTTCTTTATTTCTCTCTCTCTCTCTTGCCTTTCTCTTTCTTTATTTCTCTCTCTCTCTTGCCTTTCTCTTTCTTTATTTCTCTCTCTCTCTTGCCTTTCTCTTTCTTTATTTCTCTCTCTCTCTTGCCTTTCTCTTTCTTTATTTCTCTCTCTCTCTTGCCTTTCTCTTTCTTTATTTCTCTCTCTCTCTTGCCTTTCTCTTTCTTTATTTCTCTCTCTCTTGCCTTTCTCTTTCTTGGTCATGCAAAGAGATGGAATTTTAAAGCCATCAAATACAATCTACATTTTAAAAGTATCTGTTTGGTCAGCTCTATCCTTCTACACCTAGAACGAGTGTACAATAAAATGTTATGAAACATACGAATAACATTTGTGATTATATATTTTAAAGAATGAGTCGAGAGAATCATGTGAATTCAATTGATCATAAAGTTCTGGTTAGACACTAATAATTGCAGATCCCTTTCTAAAAATGTTTTTGTACTATATGTCCTCAAAGTGCCATTTTCGGCGAACTCTAAACACTGCATTTTCGATACTTGCTGTGCCGATCATAAATACAAACATGACAGATAATTTAAGCGTAGCAACATCAGCAAAGCAGCTGTTTTGTGTGTACTGCTGAAGCAAGGACCTGCAATACATCATCCACCTTACGGATGACAGGCCGGATCCAACTCACGTGAGTAAATATTTGTCTTCCGTCTGATACAGAAAATCCATACCCAGCACCGAAATCCTCGACGTTTTTTGTTTTTTCGCCTCTCGAAACACTTCTCCTGTCCAGTGGGCGAGATTGCGGTGAAATATCACCCCAAGGTTCGTTCTTTCGTGCTGTCGAAATCCTGACTTTGGATGCTCGTCCATTACTTCTGCTACACCTCGTAAGAAGAGCGCGTTTCTTTTATATACCCAGGTCCGACACATTTTCAAGCCAAGAAGCAAACGGTGATCGACAGAATAAGAATCATGACACTGCCTGGTGGGGAAGAAGGATATAAAAAAGCCCCTGTTATGGAACCCAATTCCTTCACACATTACTCACTTTTAGACAGCTTTTTAAACGTGTTGTTCCTTGTCGGACTAGTGATGTTACCAATTTGATGCAAGTCCAATCACAGAGCGTTTACTCTTTGTATTTGCACACATTTTATGAATCGACTTGATCTAATTTAACTTCCATATCTCCTAATGCCTTTTTACGTGATTTAATTTCTTTATGTGTTCACAATTAAAATTGTCATAAATCAATTTATCGAAACGCGTTGTCCAATTAACATCTTGCTTATGCTGACAGCCTTGTACTTCATTTAAGTCGTTATTTTATTAATGACCAGAATAATTGACAAAATGGCAGAAGCAACAAATGTTAGACATCGAATATACCGGAGCACCTAGCTTTGGTGCTTCGTGGTGCTGGTGTTATGTGTTTGAATCCCGCCTCGGGCATGGGTATTTATAAATTTGTGTGTATATTTATCAATAAAAAAAGCGTAAATAGTTGTAGTATAGAGAAAAGTAAAAAGATGTAACGTGCCGAAAGGTTAATACTGAAATTGCTACCCCCCCCCCCCCAAAAGTCCAGAACACAGTACATACATAATTTCCTAATTGGTGTAAAGTAAGGACTGCTACCGAATCAACAAAACATCAGACATTCTGGCTGTTGATCTCAATCTAGACGCTGTTTCATACAGATGCCCACCTTTGTGGTATGGTGGTAGCGTCTGCTTCACATTTAACAGGTCCCAAGTTTGGATCTCGGTCACGGAAAAGTTATCTAGATGACGCTTCTTGGGAGTCATCCCTTATCCCAAAAGATGAATGTTGGGGAAGTTTAAACTCTATGGGCCCTGGGCTCATTTGAGCATCATTTCATCCACTTCATTCATCGTCCGATATGATTTACGAGGCTGTAAATTATAAAATAAAACGTACGCAGTGGCGGCTCGTGGAATAAAAAAGCGCGTGTTCACAAGACCTGCACTTAAAATGCACACTAAGAGTATCTGCTACTGCTACCACCACTACTACTAGTAAATGCTAGCTCAAACGCCCCACAACATTTTACACAATCTATTAGGCCAGAAAGAGTATCTATTATCAACTTACTCATTGTGTCACTTTACTGGCAGTCTGTAAGCGCTGTCCAGCTGGGCACTGATGTTCACATGACTAAGCATGCCGAACTGAATACATGCATTCTTATGCGAGTGTGAATTCCCATGCTTCTTTATCTTTTCACTAAGACGTACCAAGTCGACAAATCCTAATTTTGTCCAATTACTCACTTAAGAACAATACATAAGGCATGAAAATCAATAAAGCGCAAAACCATTTGAAGACTGTATATGCATTGTTGTTAAATTTGCCTCTGTACTGCTGCTTCTGAGTTTTGTAACACGCTCAACACTCAAATTGGACTGCGGACGTCCTATTCGCTTTATTAGTAAGTCAGTTTGTTGTATTTCTTAAAATGAAATCCACCAAGTTCATAGCTACCTCTTGAGAGAAGCTCAACAGTCACAAAGATTCGAAAACCACCTGGTCGGTCGCTGCACAGAACAAAGGGTAATTGTTTTGCGCTAAAGCACTAGTTGTACTTTATGTACTAGGAAACTCGCAATTAATTGTCTCGCATACTGATCACCTACAAAACCCAAACTTATCGCAGTGTTTAACCAAAAGATCTATTCAGAAACTGGACCGTATTAAAACACCGTATTCGAAGCAGCAATTACTGATAGCTCCAGGAGTTGTAAACATTTGTATTTGGAGATAGTTGCAGTTAAACTCTATAGAGATGACCAACAACTCTGACTTTGCCAATGTACACATCGTATTTGTGCTATGATCTAGGCGTACCCAACCAATGCCTGTCGGTGGCATTTGTAGTCTACGCATGCGCAGAGCTTTAAACGTTACATGATATGCTAGCACAAGGAACGTGTGCTAGCTGCAACGTTGCCACATACTCATGCTATCGCCGTCTACTTACTACACATTCTAAAGGAATGAGCGCGGTAAATACAAATAACGAATGAAAAGAGGAAAATGTCTTCTACAAGACAAATTTTGGATGTTCACGTGCACTTGTGCTCCTAAAGAGCAGCCGCCCCTGCATATAGTTCTGAAATTAATATAGTATTCCTTTGTTATTTTAAACATTTAGGAATGCCTAAAAATTGTTCAAAATGGTGGTATAGACCTACCTTTAACACTTCTATCCCTATTTACACTTCGTGAATGGAGGACTTCCAACCCCCAGAAGTTACAACTGTGCGCCTGGAGGTAAGATGTATGTCAACGGGAAGGGTCAGGAGGTTTTGTCTATGGCCTGCATTCGAGAGGCCCAGGTTCGATTCTCCTGGCCGAACTACCAAACCTATGGGCTTTTAGGGGTTTTCCCTGGTCGCTAGACGAATGCTGGATGGTCCGATTTTCCTGTCCTTCCATTATCATTTCCTTTTTTATAATTTGCATCCTCCAACTTTGTCATATCGGACGATGAGTGGAATGGATGAAATGATGCTCAAATTAGCCAAGGGTTCGTAGTTACCCGACATTGGTCTTTCAGGATAAGGGAAAACTCCGAAAAAAGCCTTATCCAGGTAACTCGCCTAACCGAGGTTCGAACTCGGGACCCCTTGAACGTGAGGCAGACACGCTACCATCCACGTTACCGAGGTGGGCTATCATGTCCTATCATCTCTCATCTGGTGGTCTCTTTCGGGGTAGAAGTGTTTGCGGGAGTCCCGGCGGTGCATGGCAGGATGATGCGCTCTGAGTGAACCAATTCCTCCTCTGATAGGTCGGTTGCTGGTCTCCGAACCGACTGCAGGGACCGTCTTCGCACAGTACGGGGGAGTCCTGGCCTACCGGGGAGGCTTCCATCCAAGTAAAAGGTAGGGACCCTGCCCTCTGCCCTGTTTTGGCTCCTTTTGCCGGCTGCCCTGTTTTCTCCACTCGCCTCACCCGTTGATGCCCCACTTGGCGGCATAAGGTACAATAGGCCAAGACTAGTCGCAGTGCCGAATCCCCTTCGGGAAGAAAAAGCCTGTCGAGCATGGATCAGAGAGAGAGAGAGAAAGAGAGAGTAGATAAATTTAAAATATCATTTTAAAAACGCCTATCCTCAATTCTTAAGCAAGTTTAAGAATTTATGAATTCACTGATAATTTTTCTTTGCCTGGAAACAATTTCCAGAGCCTATACGAAGATCTGAAGAAGTGGATTGTAAAGAACTTTGAAATACAGAAGCATTAGAACCTCATTTGTGTGGTGTGAATGTCACAAAGCGACTTGCATCCAGTCAGGAGTTCTTTGTCATGGACGAGTCAAATTAGCGCTTGGTGAGCTAGCCAAGTCCGTTAAATCCAAGCTACAGACAGAAAAAAGAACAAAGGAACGTTTGAGTAACCTTAGCAGCACACAGATTGCGAGAGTGGAATTTGCTTAATCTTTCCGAAAGCAGATGATGTCTTTATATGTGACTGCTCTGAATCTGTAATTAAAGGGAATTGTCTTTTGCATTAAAATGCCTACATAAAACTGAGGAGGTTTACAGTTTAACAATTCCTCCTCAGTCAGAATAGTGACTTCATGAAAAATCTTATTATATATATACACACATTATGCTGTACCCGTTCTTCAAGAAACGGGTTCTTGAGGACTCTTAAGTGGTTTACCGGAAAATATAATGAGTCAATTGGAGAGTTTAATTGGCCATGGTAGCTCAAGGGGTTAGAGCGACTGGGCGGAAACCATGAGATCCGTGGCTCAAATCCCTGCCGTGGCATTGAATTTTCAGTCGACTCTAATTACCGGTAAAATATATGGAGTCAATTGGAGAGTTTAATGTCGCGTCGGCATGTTGGCCATGGTAGCTCAAAGGGTTAGAGCGGCTGGACGGAAACCAGGAGATCCGTGGCTCAAATCCCTGCCGTGGCATTGAATTTTCAGTCGACTCTAATTACCGGTAAAATATATGGAGTCAATTGGAGAGTTTAATGTTACGTCGGCAAGTTGGCCGTGGTTACTCAAGGGTTTAGAGCGACTGGACAGAAACCAGGAGATCCATGGCTCAAATTCCTGCCGTGGCATTGAATTTTTCAGTTGACCCTAATTACCGATAAAATATAATCGAGTCAATTGGAGAGTTTAATGTCGCATCGGCAAGTTGACCATGGTAGCTCAAGAGGTTAGAGCGAGTGGACGGAAACCAGGAGATCCGTGGTTCAAATCCCGGCCTTGGCATTCAATTTTACAGTCGACTCTAATTAATTAAAGCTATTCTGTGTTTATTCTTATATTTAATTCATGTCAAACAAAATAAACATTTTCATAAACTGTCGTTATTTCAAATTGGCTTGCAATAAAGTGGAAATAGGAAAATAAAACAAGTTTAACAGTCTAATCCCGCCAGGTATCTCCCTTTATAATTTGGATATTATGTTTGAAGCTTACAACAGTAACAGAACTTTGAAACTTATATTAGATCGCCAAACGAAAGTCAGAATTTGCCTTGTACATGCCACAACCCCTACCAAATTAGTTATTTTTTAACTTTTTATACTTTTAAATGGAAGCTACGGTCGTGAAATCCTTTTACAAATTTCCCTTTTGGCTGATGATGGAAGTTTGGGGCATAATGACGTCAGCAGCGGGTAATGAGGTTAATATGTCAGCCCAAAGACACATTGACCCGCCCCATAAATTCCAGAAATTCCTCTCATTAAACGAGCTCCACAAAAACTGCCCCCGCAGAGCAAGGGAATGAATGAATGCGTTAGGCCTCATTTGCCGAATTGAATATCGATCTAACCAGTTGACAAACAACGCGGACACTGGTTGCTATGCATCTCCACACCGTCGTTCCCAAGCCAACGTTCAACTGTTATTATAAAAGCTGGAGAACTCGTGCGACACACTTAACAAATGCTGTTTTTGGATTCTGGAGTTTATTACACACGATTATATAAAATATTAATGAGTGACTTGCAAATGTTTATCTCTAATAATAGTACAAGTGCTTTCTAAATAATTCATAAGTTCTGAAGACATTAAGTGATTAAGAGTGGCATTTCCTAAAAGCGTTTCTTTAACTAAACATAAGCAATGATTATTAAAATAGTCTTAAAACATTTATATTTACTTTCAATGTAAATGGCGTTGTTCTTGAAAATAAGTTAGAATATGTTCGACGCCAGCAAGGCTCCAGATGTCAATTATATGGTCGTGTTTCGCTATTCTTTTGTCTGTGATTGTGACAATCTATAGGTAATAGCTTTCTTTACAGAAAAATCAGTGATAAATGTTAACTTTTAAATGTAAATTGTTTTAACAATGTTGTTTTTACTCTTCTGCTTTGATTGTTTATGTTAATGAAGCAGTTCGATGCTTCTACTGTTCCGAGTATTAAAAATGAGGTTCTTTTGTCAATCAAAGAATAGGATGCTAAAACTCAAACATCGAATATATTGCTGTAATTGGTAAAAAAACATTTCTTTAATCGGATTGGTCATTGTGTCCCATTTGGGGCTTAGATGCAATATTCATAGCAGGAATATTTAAACAGAGAAACTTTGTATCCATATTTTATGTAGGGTATCTTAAGGAAATCAGTCAACCGAATGAGAAGCTTTTATTTCTGACAAACATGGGTTGCTAAACACCTGAGTTCAATTCAAAAATTATCAGTTCATAAAGTGGTACAGAGGCTATGTTATAGAGTATGAAAACATGGAAGATAGAAAAGGACACTTAGCCACAGTTTTTCAAGACAAAATGGAACAACTGCGAAAGGTAATGTCACCCATTTATCGAAAGGCACGACCGACTGGCAGCTGGGTGGGCGACAGGAGGTATTCAGACCACGCCTACCCATTTATCTTGTAGCGTTCACTGAGGGTATGGTTGGGAAAGCATCACTAGCCGTCTCTTTCCCCTTCCCCTGCCGTCTGGAGCAATCGGGTTGATGTTCCGAGCCGCGAAGCTTCCAGAAACAGCGATCTGCCTATATAAGGGCTGCAGTGGGCGAGTCAGTTCAGATCTTGGCGAGCAGCCGTGAAGAGCGCTGTGCTAGCGAACGGACTGGAAGACTGTGTACATGTATCAGAGGAGTTGTACGTAATTGTGAGTGTGGAGTGGACCTGTGACAGACGAGCTATAGGATTGTAATTGTATGCGCTACGTAATTCTATGTAATCCGCAAGTTTTCCAACCGTAATTCGCTGGAAATAAAGAACATTTTGAGTTTGTGCAATTAGACTTTTAATTTCACAAACCCACAAAGTCACAATAAGTAATGCCGCCTTGGTAGCGTATATGGTAGCGTGTCTGCCTCATGTTCAAGAGGTCCCGAGTTGGAATCTTGGTCAGGGTAAGTTATCTACATTAGGCTTTTTCCAGTGTTTTCTCTTATCCTGAAAGACGAATGTTGAGTGACTGCAAGCTCTAAGGACCCTGAGCTCATTTGAACATCATTTCACCCATTTTATTCATCATCCGATATGATTTAACGTTGGAGGTGTATATTAACAAGAAATGCCAGTGTTAAAATGCTTCAATAAATCAAGAATGTGCGCACTGTTCTTTAGTATTTATGCTAACGAACCAAATTACACCACAGGAGGAAAATTAAATTTATAATGATAAACTCTAGAAGTTAATTTAGTCGATGAAAAAGATCACGTCCTCTCCAGAGAGGTTATTGTTGGCCTGGGAGTACGAAATAACTCTTTGAATACCTCTATTTCGTTTTGTTTGATGTTTTCTGTATTACATGAAAACTATGTAGTTACGTTATTAAATAAATATGGATTAAAATGTTTGAACTTTTACCTGCTGTAATTGCATAAAATATGAATTTCCGAGTGCCAGGATGACATTGGCACCATCGCTGTGCTGGAATTTCCTCTCACAGCAGTTCCTTCACATGGCAGTAAATCTATTGACTATCCCCTTTTAATCATACTTAAATACCCCAGGTCTCGGCCACGTTGGAACCCTTGACCTTGTGATGTGTAGGCCAGCCCTAACCAACTGAGCCATCCAAAAACTACTCAACTAGTTTCCTTTCCATATCACTTCGTTCTTGTTTTAAAACGTTTCTTATCTATGTACACGGCTGCAAAAGATTACCCTTTTTCCATCAAACAAATAATATACTGTTATTTTTATTATTACTGGGAGCAGCTACGGTATTATCAATTTGTTCATAATATTGGAAAGTATTGTCCAGTAGATGAAAGGAAATAAAAATAAAACAAATAAAATTATATTTTAGAAATTTTATCTTAAAATGAAGTAGAAAAAATAAGATATTCTTTAAGAATAGCTTGTTGAATGAGTGACAAGGTCATATGAATTCATTTGTTTTTGTGAAATAATACGTAATTCACTGCCTAAAATGTAAAATATAGCTCTATTTTAAATAGACATTTAAAAAGTCAGTTTTTTGCTTACATTTTTCCTACAAGAAAATAGGTTAATGGTTTTATGCAGTGAAATAAATTTATAAAGGTATCTGAATTTATTTTTAGCTGTCAAATACAGTGAGATCCATATCAAGCTGGACCATTTCAATAGGTCACAACCTTGAATCGCCCTCCTCGGTAGCGTAGATGGTCCCGAGTTATAATCTCGGTTAGGATGAGTTACCTGGATAAGTTTTTTTCGGGGTTTTCCCTTATCCTGATAGACGAATGTTGGGTAACTCTAACCTCCATGGAGCATCATTTCATTCATTTCATAGTCCGATATGACTTAACGTTGGAGAACGTAAATTAAAACAAATCTTGAATCAATAATAGGACACACGTGCAACTTTGGAAGAATATAACACACAATTCGGAGATTACATTACAATATTTACATCTCAGAGAAAATGTTGGAAGTGTCCTCCACCAGCATCTATGGATCATTGGTCTCGTTTTCTTTGATACGATGGTAGTCTCTGAAGTTTATATGGGTATCCTCATGACAATTGTGGAGCAGCTGGATGATACCGAATTGAGCGAATGTTATTTCTAGAAAGATGGAGCAACGTGCCATACATCCAGCGACACCATGGAACTTGTAACCAGTTTCTTTGATAATCAAATAATCTCAAAAGGTCTGTCCACCCCCCCCCCCCCATCCCAGATCCCCTGACCTAACGTCACCGGATTTTTTTTCTTGTGGAAGTATCTAAAAATAGTGTACAAGTATAGGCCACGGAGAATTTATGTTCTCAAGGAATCCATTCGAACCGAAATAAGTAACATTGGCGAGGATACTCTCCGTAAAACTTCAGAGAATATAGTGATATGAATGCAAATATGATGGTGGAGGACACTTCCAACATTTTCTCTGAGATGTAAATAGTATAATGTAATCTGGCCATTGTGTATTATATTCTGCCAAAGTTGCACACGTGTGTCTTATTATTAGTTCAGGTTTATATGGATCGCACTGTATAAATAATATTGCAAATGGATTGAATAATTAACATTAATAAAATAAATCATCCTCAGTATGATCTAGATATACAGTAGATTTTTCGATAGCCTTTTGTTTGTTAAGACATCACTCCGTAACGTAAACCTGATTTCCATTAAATCCTTGAAGTGAATGTCCATTGTGGAAGCACAGCTGCTCGCAGAAAGTCCTGAAAACTAACCGATATTGACCTTCTGGCCGCATTAAAACCCCGGATAAAAGCCCCAAAGCAAATGCCTCTAACAAAACAGGATTCGAAACATGACCACTGAATGTGCAGCTGAGTTTGTACCCACGCTGTGTCCATGGGGATATTTGAACACTGAACGTAGCGAATCTCTCTTAATAATGATAATAAAAATAGTTCTCATATGCGTTGTTCTCTACCTCCATAACGAGGGAAACCTGCAGGCCTGCAGCATTTACATTACGTTAACTACTTATTTTACTGACAGTTATTGCAAAATTCTTCAGTAAAAAACTACACTGTCCCACGTTTTTTACAGTAATCAGAGCAATTATTTTTTCAACTAAAATTGTATATCAAGTTCACCATAAATACAAACTTCGAGATTGTTGCAGAGATGTAGGCGTTTATAGAATAAATATGTGTCGCAGAACAAGATAACCGAAATATAGAATTAGGATCCAATCTCCAAGAATGAGGCAAAAAGTTACAAGAAAATTGTCATCTTAATTACTCTTTAAAATGAAATTGTTTTTCCCTTGGTTGATTTCATAGAAAGTAAATATGGATATATAATATACACTTTCACTGTTGCAAATATAATAAGAATGCAAGAGACTGAAGCAGCACTCAGATTTTCAAACAGCCTATCATTATATGATGGTTTTAAACTTTCATCCTCTTTGTATGACCACTACAAAAAATTGAACAGCGACATGATTATTTTGATTGACGTTAGGATTTTCCTGCAATGAAGATTTGCGATCATTAATTTTTGTAATTTTAAATTTGGTTTAATAATCATGATTTTGAATATATAAAGCGATGATTAGATTTTAAAATTTTGTAGATGTAACTAATTTATAACCATTTGAATTTTATTTGCCCTCGCTTAGACCCAATCGGTGTCTGAAATTCTTATTTCAGGATCGTGGTCTCGGATTAATGGGTTCTTCTAGAATTAATTTGCTAAAATGTTTATTTGAAAATTTAAGCCAGTAACAAATATCTGGGAAATTGTTGAAGCCCTAAAAA
Organism: Mantis religiosa; assembly: GCA_030765055.1. Lineage (NCBI taxonomy): Eukaryota > Metazoa > Arthropoda > Insecta > Mantodea > Mantidae > Mantis > Mantis religiosa. The sequence goes on from CM060947.1 coordinate 44,558,268, forward strand.
TGCGTTACTTTAATTGTGTACCTTAATGATATCTGTGTTTTCTACCAAATACAGGGCTAATCAAAAAGAAATAACAGATTTAAAACATTCATTTCTTTCAAAACACAAAAGATAGGAGCATGATTCCAACGTTCATGGAGAGAGAAAATTTTACAGCTTTATATTATGTATTCAATAGGAGCACTGTAAAATAAGACCTGAAGTTTTCCTGGCGACGAATACGCTCACTTTCTTCTCAGGCAGCCAGCCAGGTGAAAAGATGATTAGACATCAACGTTTCAGGAGTGTACATCTCTCCCAACAGGATATTTATAAAATGTTATAACCACAAATGAAATACTGGATATAACACAACTATAAACAAAGACAAAACACTAGCAAAATTCGCATTACTGAACAAACGACTGTTTTCAGTAAATTAAGTGCCAGGTCAGGAGATGGCGTGAGTATAGAAAATTGTGTCAAAGAAACGTAACTACTTAACTTGGTTATCAAGCTGTATTGATCTTTGCTTCTTAATTCAATGGATTTCCATTTTTAATGCCGGTTTCCAAGAGGAGCTGAACTGAAATCCAGCATCACGATTAAGCATGCTCCTTTCAGAGGAAATCGCCAAAGCTTTCCTTAATTCTCCGCTCCCGGTAACTTGCATTTTGCCAAGATGGTCGTCTTCCAAAAATTGGCTCTATGGTCGTTATCAAACAATGCTCTGCCAGTCCAGACTGCTCAGGTTGGATTAAACGAATGCTCCGTTCATGTTCGATTATTCTGGTAGCAATGCCCCTTCCGGTTTGTCCTATATGCGGTACACTCCCAGAACTTGGAAGTCCAGTTTGTCTTTCACCGCCTCAACTGATGTTTAATCTTTGGAGGTGGCTTGTGGATGGTCCTGATGTTGTATTTGGCGATAATTCTGCTGATTCTGTCGGATAGATAGTTGGTAAACGGGATGCAGGTTGTAGTGGTAGGCTTATCTGACGCTTGCTGTATTACAGGTTTCCCTTTCCTAGCTTTGCTGATCGAGGCTTCGTCATATTCGGAGTGGCCGTTTTGACGGAAAGTGAGTCTCAGGTGCTGTAATTCTTGTTTTAAGTGGCTGGGATCAAAGATAGAGAAAGCTCTGTAGGCCAGTGTATTGAGAACTCCCAGTCGTTGAGACTTATGATGGAAATTATGAGCGTTCAGATAGAGATCGGTGTGTGTAGGCTTGCGATATACAGCATGCCCCAGTGTACCGTTGAAGATTTTTGAAACAAGAATGTCCAGGAATAGAAGAGTTCCATCCTTCACCACTTCCATGATAAACGTATTTGAGGTCGAAGGCTGTTGAGATGCGCAAGAAAGCTTGGCAAAGTGTCTGATCCATGTGGCCAAATTACAAAAGTGTCATCCACGTATCTATAGAAATGAGATGGTTTAAGAGGAGCTGTGGCAAGTTTTTCATGTTCTAGGTGTTCCATATAGAAATTAGCTATAACTGGTGATAAAGGGGAGCCCATTGCTACTCCGTCTACTTGTTCAAAGAGCAAGTATACTTGAGTACTGTATATTACACGACAAATGTCAAAACGGCGGCCGACTTCCTGCTACACACGAATCAGCTGGTCTCCAGTTGTCGAATTCACAGCTTCAATAATTCGATGTCCCAGATGTTCAAGTGTCAGGCAAGGAGGGATAAAAACACTATCCTTTACGTAACCTCATAGATAAAAATCACACGGAGTAAGATCTGGAGATCTGAGAGGCCAACTTCGATAAAGTTGATCTTCTGCTCCTCTTCCAATCCAACTTCCTGGAAATGTTATTCAATTAACGTCGGACATGGTAAGAGAAATGATGCGGCGCGCCATTTTTCATGAAGTTAAAAGACATCTGAATCTTCTTCAAAGTTGAAGAAATGGCCTGTTTTGAAATTTATAGATAGATTAGTCCTGTTAAAGTTCTCTCCATTAAGAAGAAAGGTCCATAAACATTGGTTACAAATATATCACACAGAGGACCTTCACCCTTGGTGAATCTGTTTCATGTTGAATAACTGTCCTAGGATTTTCACTTGCCCAAATTCAAACGTTATGGCGATTAACTTTAAGTGCATTCATCGGAAAAAATTAGCCGTTGAGAAAAATTTTCTCCTTCCGTATCATCTAACATGCCAATGCACAATTCGTAGCTCTCTTGTTGTGGTCGCCAGGATACAATGTTTGCAATAACTGTAGTTTGTATGGCTTCAGGTGTAGACGATGTTTTAGAACTCGCCATACCGTTAGTTGAGGAATGATAACTCCCATGCTTGCTCGTGACGTTTCTTTGTGCTCCTTTCGTATAGTGTACGAATACGCTCGACACTCTCGTCCGATGTGCGAGGACGTCCCGTAATTTTCCTTTTACAGATACAAACATCTTCTACTACTTTTCGATACCACGAATAAATTTGCTTATGGCGCGGCTGTTTATTAAATTAACAATGAAATGCTCGTTGAACCGCAACAATGGCCTCTAGTTTTGCTAATTGCGGCACACAGAATGATTTCTCCTGTGGTGTCGTCGCTGTTTCACTACAAACAGTGCCAATGCGGCTGCAATTGGAACTAAGTCATTGAGTGACTAATTTCAAAAGTAATTATTATAAATATTATTAAAATTATATATCTATACATGACAATACTGTGACTTTGTGGGTTCGTGAAATGAAAAGTCCAATTACACAAACTCAACAATGTTCTTTATTTCCACCGACTTACAGTTTAACACTTGCCAATTACACAGAATTACGTACTGCACACAATTACAATTCACCAGTTCGTCCGTTAAAGTTACACCTCCACTCGCGATTACGTAAACTCCGATGCGCATACAGTCTTCTCGTCCTTACACTAGCACTGAACTCTTACGCTGATTGCCAAGAACTCTGACTGACTGACTCCTCTTGCACGACGTGTAGCTTATATAGGATCCGCTTGCCGATCTGGAAGGTTCTCAATTAGAGGAAATATCCCGTAAGATCGAGAACACAGGTGGAACAGAAAGAGACGGCGCAGTGATGTTTTTTCTCCCAGTCACCACTATAAGACAAACGAGGGGGGGCGTGGCTAACACCGACCTCCCCTGCTTCCCGCTCTCAGCTGGTTCCATAGGGTGTTCCAACGCTCGGGTGACACTGCTCCCTCCTCAAAGCTGGTCGTCTCGAACAGCACCATCGTAGCGTGCCAGGCGGTCCAGGTGTACCACCAGCATCTGCTCGGAGTCTCAGCCAGAAGTAGCGCTGCCGCAGTTTGTCAATCGTTCGGTTCGCTCCCAGGTGTCCTCCTGAAGTACCAGCGTGCACTTCTTCCAAGACTTCCGGTACCTTACTCCGGGGAAGTACCAACTGTTCTCTCTGCGTCTTCCCATCGGGTGATTCCCATACCCGGAACAGCACGCCATCTCTGGTCTTCAACGAGTCCCATTGGGCCAAGTACGACTTGTAGGTGACGCCCCTTGGTGCGATGTCCTCCCAGGTTGGTCTTGTCCCTGCCTCCACTTCCCTCAAGAGTGGCCCCAAGTCTGCGTCCGCCAGCTGCTCCCTCCTCAGGCCTGCGCTATCCCAGCCGTCCGCAGGCACTGCCACAACTACTCGGACTGCTGCGGCACGCTCCTTCTCTTCCACTCTTGTGCACTGGCCGCACTCTACTGGACAGGGTCTTCGGGACATGGCGTCTGCGTTACCGTGGCTCTTCCCTCTACGATGTTCCGAGGTGAAGTCGTACTCCTGCAGCCTCTGGACCCAACGTGCCGTCTGGCCTTCCAGGTTCTTAAAGCTCAATAGCCAGGTTAGGGCGGAATGGTCAGTCCTCAGGTGGAATGGCTGACCGTACAGGTACTTATGGAAGTGCTCCAAGGTCTTTACTACCGCCAATAATTCTCGTCAGGTGACGCAGTAGTTCTTCTCTGCCTTGGATAGCGTCTTGCTGTAGTAGGCTATCACCCGCTCATGGCCGTCCTGGATCTGCGATAGGACACCTCCAATGCAATGGTCGCTAGCGTCGGTGTCCACAATGAAGGTGCCACCCGGTTGTGGGAAACCCAAAATTGGAGCACCACACAGGGTCTCCTTTAGGTGCTGGAAAGTGTTTTCGGCGTCCTCTGTCCACACATAAGGCCGGTGTTCCTCCGTCAGGCGGGTGAGGGGTTTTGCGATGTTGTCGGCCTTTTCCTCTAAATCATTAAGGCGGTCGTCTACTTGACCCATCCGCTTGCCCAGATTCGTGACGTCATCCCTCACGCCGGCCAACCGTTCCTCAAACTTGGCGGCGAGGACCTCGTTCGCCTCCCTCATCTCCTTTGTCAGTTCGGCCATCTTTGCGGTCATTGTCGTGGCCAAGTTGTTGTTTGCCGTTTCCATCTTCGCTGTTAATTCGGCCTTCATTTCTTCCATCTTCCCGGTGATGTTGTCGTTGGCCGTCTTCATTTGTTTCAGTTCCGCGGCCAGGTTGTCATTTGCCGCTTCTGTTTTTGCAGCGAAGTTTTCATTTGCCGTCTTCATTTCTTTCAGTTCCGCTAAAATCTTTTCTAATACTCCCTCCACTGTGTTATATCCCACTCCTGACACCAATTGTGACTTTGTGGGCTCGTGAAATGAAAAGTCCAATTACACAAACTCAACAATGTTCTTTATTTCCACCGACTTACAGTTTAACACTTGCCAATTACACAGAATTACGTACTGCACACAATTACAATTCACCAGTTCGTCCGTTAAAGTTACACCTGCACTCGCGATTACGTAAACTCCGATGCGCATACACAGTCTTCTCGTCCTTACACTAGCACTGAACTCTTAAGCTGATTGCCAAGAACTCTGACTGACTGACTCCTCTTGCACGACGTGTTGCTTAAATACGAGGATCCGCTTGCCGATCTGGAAGGTTCTCAATTAGAGGAAATATCCCGTAAGTTCGAGAACACAGGTGGAACAGAAAGAGACGGCGCAGTGATGTTTTTTTCTCCCAGCCACCTCCTGTCACCACTATAAGACAAACGAGGGGGGCGTGGCTAACACCGACCTCCCCTGCTTCCCGCTCTCAGCTGGTTCCATAGGGTGTTCCAACGCTCGGGTGACAATATCTTTATTCAAAATCTTTAGTAAAATCTGTGACGAAATACAAAAAATAACAAATTTCTTGAACATTTTCTCACATCATTGGAAGAACTTAAAAGCTAAATTTGGAATGTTTTTCCTTCCTTTAGCGTAGGTGGTAGCGTGTCTACCTCCCGAGTTCGAATCCCGATCAGGGTGAATTATCTGGATAAGGATCTTCCAGGGGTATCCCTCATCCTTATCCAAATGAATACCTGACAAGTCTAAGCTCTGTGAACCTTGGACTCATTTGAGCATCATTTCACTAATTTCATTCATCCTCCGACATGACTTAATGTTGACGTTAATTTAAGAAAAAAAGAACTGGTGTTCAATATACCTTTCATTTGTGGGTAATACTATTCTTAGCATATACAAACACAGCCCGCCTCGGTAGCGTGGTAGTAGCGTGTCTGCCTCATGTTTAAGAGGTCGAGTTCGAATCTCGGTTAGGGTGAGTTAACTGGATAAGGTTTTTCCAGGGTTTCCCTTATCCTGAAAGACGAATGTCGGGTAACTCTAAGCTCCATGGACCCGGGGCTCATTTGAGCATCAGTTCAACCTTTTTCATTCATCGTCCGATATGACTTAACGTTGGAGGACGTAAATTAGAAACAAAAATGCACAAACACACAGATACCTTTCTTTAACTTTTTTTTTATTCAGGAGACTGTAAATCGCGCCTTTCCAGTAAAATATTGCTTAGAATTTATGGATAGTAAATACGAAGTCGAGCAAGTATATTTAATATTTTGTTTAAACTGCAGAATTTTAGTCTTTATAATAATTTGTATATTTACCTACAGATACAAGCAATACGTTTTGACACTCCTTACACGGAAAGTAGAGACAAACGAAGAAGTAAACTGATGCTTAATAATTTGTTTTTTGCATTAGTTTTATTTAAAGAAACTGAAGAAAAGTAGTAAACCGATTTAGACTGTGATGCAACGCCGTTTGATTTTATAGCTTTGTTTGGCAATTCTGTACCCTTTCTCTGTGTATGCTAGGTTAAAAAGCTGTTTTTTATATTCGCTTCACGAACCCCACCCCACCCCTATACCCATTTGGCTCCAGCTTCACATCTCAGACTAAGGGATCTTTTATTTAGGAAGATCGTTTCAGAGGATATTGATCGGACAGCTCCGGATATTTGTAGCGTTAAATCACTGCAAGGCCTTCTTGAGTTTTAATCCGAACTTCCGCATGATTACTGTAAATTTATTGGCCACACAACCAACTCCTTTATTAGAGTTAACTACCCTTCCTAACGTTCTGTCGCCCAAACCCTCTGGTACTGTCTCTTTGCAACCTAAATAAAATGTATAACTTTATATTGGTCTGGAAAACATAACCTCACCCTACGCCAGCATGACCACCTCTGATCCTGGATTTATGTGGACATGGAAGTGCCATTGAAAGGGTAACCTTAATGCTAAACGTTTATTGCACTGCTCTAAAAAAGATAACAATTCTAATAATAAAAAATCTGGTATTTATCAGTTTAATTGTTTCGATTGTGATAAACTTTATATTAGAAGGACAAAACGTAATTTGGAAATCAGAACGAAAGAACATTTTCGTAACCTTAAGTATAAACAAACTGATAAATCGGCCGTTGCGGTTCATTTTTTTTTTTTTTTTTTTTTTTTTTGTCATTTTAACTATGAAATAAATCCAGAAGTTAAATTATTGAAACAATTAAATGGCCCGATAGATTTAATGGTTTTGGAAAAGATATTTATTTTAAAAAACAAACATTACGTAATGAATTTTGGAATAGCGGCAATCGATTCTGTTTTTAAATTTGTTTCGTTTTCAGATTTTGGCAGCACTGTGACCTTTTGGGCTCTTAAATTAAAAGTCCAGGTTACAAACACCAAAAATTGCTTTTATTTCCGTAGAAACACACTTTGTCAACCGTTAATGTCGCTTAATCACGTCACATACACAATACAACTTGCAAAGTCAACGACCACAACACAGTTCACACAGCTGTTCACGCGCACGCGTCCAATTACCAACTGACTCACTCTGGCGGGTGGCGGTTCCCTTTTTATAGATTACTCACTATCCAGAATGTTCTCAAACAATCAAAATGGCGCTCGAAGAAAGACGAACTCTGTAGAAATCCATGTCCTTCCCCCCACCGTTTCGGCAAGCTTTTATCTCCACACTGCACTGCCTGTCTCTTTGAACTCGTCGCCCACGCCGCCTGGAATCAACAATGCGCTCGCGACAGTACTAACAACATAATAACATCTAACGTTCGTAACAATGACAACAGTTTTGTTTTCGGCTGAGAATATGCAAAAATTTAAATGAAATCTCGATCCCGAACAATTTATAAGAAAATCATCATTTTTATAAGTGAAGTTTTAAGTTACCGATTGTTATGTTTATATATACGGCTGTTTTTGCACAAAATCTGAATTGTTTTTGTTTTAAAGTAAATAAAGTGTGGTTAAATGCATCTGACAATAAAACGCAGAACAATTTCTATTCACTGTTTCTCTATGAACCTGTGGAGCAAGTTTCATTAGTCCAACATTAAAATTGCGACGCAAGGAGCATTTTAAATTATGAAAAATGCTGAAATTTTCAATAGCGAGAAAACAAGGATAAAGAATTAGAATGCATGTGTAACGCTAGAATTCATGTAACCTTCAAACTAGATTAGAGCATTAGAAAATGGCTTTCGGATGCTATTTAAGCATTCTTTGGATGCAAGAAGGCTTACGCTATTTTATAGACCCAAAGGAGGATTTTGAAAATGTTCGTGATATTTCAGACATATCCTTAAGGGAATTGGTGAAAACAGGCGATTTCTTATTTTACGAAAAAAAATGTGAGCATATGCTTTTAACGTAAACAATTAAGGATAGTCTTTTACGTAACAGTTGAACTGAGCGATCCGCAAAAACCAGCCTGTAATTCGATTGTATCTTTAACCCAGTTGTTATCATAATTTCAAGTTTTAAATATGTCGTATGTTTATTTGACCATTTGTGCGCTATTTCAACTCGAGAATAGAATAATATGCAATAATGACTTAAGAAAAAGTGAATATAGCAACACATCTCTAAAATTTGGAAAGTAAACATACACCAAATATGTCTAATTGCCACTTCCTCTTCCTGGATTCGTGGTTCAAACTTAGCGGAGAGCAATTGGTTTTTTTTCGGACTAAGAATCCTTAATATGCTTGTTTTGGAAGGAGATTTATGGTGTGTAAAAGCATCTCAAGCGAGATAAAGACACTGAACAAAGTTAAGGCGTCTTAAACACCCCATGTAGAACGGGAGCTGAGAATAAATGTATTTAGGTCCATAAATAAAGGCACAGTTAATTGTTACCCTTCAACATGCAAGCTTGTCATACCACCGATTATTTAACCTGGGCCCTTCCCAACCAAACACAAGCTGGGCTAACCACACTCGCCTACAGCATATTTCCGCCGTGAAATAAAGGCTGTCCTGCGGTAGAATAGAGTTGGCTTCGAACAAAATGATTTGTAGTTTTCCTCTACTATATATTTTAATCGGAACTATGGTAAACCGTGAGTTTTCAGATTTAATTTAATTTAGGTAATATTGCTACTGCTTTCAAAGAGTAAATGTTGCAAAGTTAGAATATAAAAATTAGAAATATTTATGAGAGAAACAGCCGTTTATATTTTTACTTATTCCAGCGCGTTCCTTCAGCAAGTAGAGAAATGATTGCATTTCAGTCAAAAATTCGATACTGGACTTTCCCTGAGGCTTCCTGAATTAATAAGGAACTCTTTATAAAAAGTTATGTACGTCTGTGCGTCTCGCTTGTGCGAAAAGCATAACTTAAAAATATGGATCTTATTTAAATTCACCTTCCTCGGATACGACACCAAGATGTTCAAGAAAATCCAAAATTACCATTAACCTGCATTTTGATTTTCTCAGCAAAAAAATTCTAACGAAACCGTTAAAATTCTTGACATTTTCACGCAAACGAAGTGCATATTATGACTGAAGGTTACATGTAATAAAAAGTCTGGTATGTAGAAATTTATAACACCCTTTATTGCAGTTAAAAGACGTGTAACTGACAATCAGCTGTCTTAAAGGTCGACTCAGTGCTCCACCGCAGATAAACAAATGAAAGAAATCACGGACGTCCACTGTCATATTAACAATCACGCAACTGCTGCTTCTAACACTTGCCGGTATGCATACCTCCAGGCATTGTACCTAGAATGCCGTAGGCCTTTCGAGAACATTCACAGCGGCAAGAGAAAGATAGAAAATTTAGAGCGTCGAGCTCTCCTGCCCACGCGCCCGGCTCCCACTTATCGCGGCCGCACAACAATGTCATCGGTGACAATACATGAATTTTCTGGGAATGTTCCTTGAAGTCCCCTTCACTCTGACTTTTTTATAGTGTTAAATTGTAACAGAGATAAAATCGTATTGCATATATGTTTAGATCACGTAAACACACGCAATTTATGAAATATGTTTTGTAGACCAAACCATTTTCAGGTATTCCTTCTTACTGATTTGAATTTTCCCACACTTCTGCATTTCTTAGTTAGCAAATCATTCATTCATTTTATCTCTTGGTTATGTAAAGGGAAAGGAATTCTAAAGGCATCACAAAGTAACTAGCTCTTCAAAGTTTTGATATCGCTTAAGCTTGAATTTTCCTCCTTTCAATGTAGAGCAAGGTTACCTAATCAATCAATCAATTAAGTATCTGGCGTGCTGACTGAGGGTCAGCACGATGTGTGTCATTCGTGTACCTGTCCTACACAAACTTAACCACTTAATGATAGGATATGTGGGGTTTTGCAGGGTGGTGGTTTAAATTTAGGTGGATAAAAAGAAGGGAGTTAGTCGTAGCTCCTCATGGTAGCCAACTCGGGTGCAACGCTTGTGTGCACCGCTGGTGTGAGAAAATTTTAGGAAGAGTTTAATTTAGAAAGTTTATTAATTTTCAAACAGTAATAATTTTGAGGTTGTACTAACTTTATTGTTACCGGGTGTGGCCGCATGCCATACGGGGAAGCCGGTAGAGATTGTAGCGTCTTTTGGAGGATCTATAGTTCCCTGGAGACCTAACCAGGGCGCTCTGATGTTGAGGCAAACTCGCGTAGAATTTTGTGGCCCGGCGCCTAATGACATCTTCCACATTGTGGAGAGATGAGGCTTCATGAAGGTATCTCACGGGAAACCTCCAGCAAACAGAATAGATGGTCCTAAGGCATCTATTTTGTACACGCTGAAGTTGTCGCAGATTGGTTCCTGCGGCCATCCACCAGATCTCACACGCATAAAGCATGATTGGAAGAATTAAAGCCTGAAAAAGGTGCAACTTAAGGGGTCGGCATCCCTGAGTGCATCATGGGATATAACGAAGCCGAAGCTCCGCATGCCCAATGTGCCACCTCCTGGATGTGACTCCCAAAAGTTAGGCCCTTGTCCAACTTTACACCTAGATACTTCAAAGAGTTTTTCCACTCTATCCTTCTGCCAGAATAGTTAAAGGCGGGGAGGTTGGCGGAAAAGTGATGCTTGGTGAAGCGTATGGCTTGGCTTTTCTCCGGGTTGATAGACAATCGCCAAAGCCTACACCAGTCATGAGTGAGGCTTAGGTGTCGCTGTATTGGGTTGAAGGTTCTGCGTGCGTTTCTATCTGTGTTAAGGTTACCTAATTTCATGTTTGATATGTTTTATGCGATGGTGATAAACGTACAAAAATCATTTAAATATGAACTTTGCAGTACATATTTGACCTGGATACAAATTCAAACGCTTTATTAATATACTAAAGTGTATAGAAATAAATGATATGTAAATTTTCCTGGGTCTGTATCAGTGGTATTCCAATTCTACAATATCAAAGATGATAAACATTTATTTTCTGAACCTTCGTGTACAGTACAAAGCATTATTGAAGTAATTTCCCAGTTAATTATCTACCGTTCCCCACAGGAGTGTACGTATAGAGGATCTAATTGCGGGTCGAGGAGCCATGTGTCCTGTCCGAACGTAATCTATATATCGTTTGATATTGAATTATAGACGCGTAAGACTGATAGCCTTATTTCAGAATTATAGATATTATAATTTCTATATATCAAATTAATGCATAATGTAAGCCTGCTATAATATTTTATTATAAGAAAACCACTACGATGGAACTTTAGGTTTGAGATAAAGGCAATTAATATAAGTTGATAATAATAAGGGTTTTAGTCAAACAAATCAACCAGAAAGTCTCAGATCCGCGAAATACAGCTATGTTCAACTATCTTACACGTTGCTATGGACGTATTCTAAACATTCGAAAGGCAAATACATTTTTAGGGTGGAATTAAGTCAGAGATTAAGAATTCTGTTTCAAATATGATCTTTTGTGGTGATGAGGCTAATTAGGTGAGACTTAGGTTAATAAAAGACCGCTTTTCCCTTTGTGTGTGACAGACTTACAAAAGCGATGTGATCGGCTATCAGCAATCGCAGAGCCTAAAGATCGCGCTCTGGTTACAGAGTTAGCGGTCACTGGCAGGGAACTTTCCGCTTAGCTTTACTGAGACTCGCGGTAATTTACTTACATAAATAGTAAATTTAGGTGCCTAAGAAGCAGATATAGCTTAATACTTACAATTACCAGCACTAAAATTCAGAAACAGTTAATTTCATCAACCTCTAAACAGTCGCTTCAAATACATAGATCAATATTGTCTTCGCATTAAATTTATCGTGAACCTAGATACGTAATTTATAATTTATTTCTCATCTTTCCCTTTACATCATCAAATGGAAATACAAAATAAAGATTACAATTATAAAATACATACTGGAAAACGCCGTATATTCCTAAATCCTGAAAATCCTACCATGTTACTTGCCATTGTTAATAATTCGGTCCCATCCGCCTCGGTAGCGTGGGTGTAGCATGTCTGCCTCACGTTCAAGAGATACCGAGTTCGAAATCCGGTCAGGGTGAGTTACCTAGATAAGGTTTTTTCCGGGTTTTCCCTTGTCCTGAAAGATGAATGTCAAGTAGCTGTAAGCTCCATGGACCCCGGACTCATTTGAGCGTCATTTCTCACAGTTCATTCACCGTCCGGTATGACTCAACGTTGGAGGACGTAAATTACAACAACAAAATAATAATAATTTGGTTCCCATACACCTAACCTTAGATATTTGTGTACTGGATGCCCTCTACTCCTTACACATTTTGCCATTTCACCTCTCCCACCCTACATTTTTCTCTTAATTGTGCTTAGCCATCTCTCTCTAACTTTCCCTAAATAATTCCCTATATTTCAGCTGTTCTTTTCCGCTTTTACTGAGAAAATCTTTCTAACTACTACTTCACCTCCAAATTGTCCCATTTACGTAGCCAAGCCTGCTCTCTCCATATCTTTGTTTGACTACAATATAATATACAATGGAAATCTGCATTCTCTTCTCCACACAATGGACATTTATCTAGCTCCCTCTACCTTTCATGTTTCTCACTCCTGTTCTCGCCCAAGCAAAACCTTCTCGCCCTAACTTAGTACATAAGTCTATACATCCTTCCCTCCTCAAGGTTTTTTATTCCTCCATATAACTTCAGTGAGCTTTTGTCACTTATACTGGCAAAAATGTCCTGTCTGTCAATATCTTCTAATCTTAACTTCTTTCCAGAAGCCTCTATACCCAAACTCTGCATTTATCCAAGAATGGCCCATACCTATCTGCCTCAACACGTCATTCATTTTGTATGCCCAAAAGCCTCCCCAGGTACTTCTCCTTTGAATATGAAAACATTCTTTAATAATAGAAATTAATTGTTCTTTCACACCAGCCGTGTGTAGGACGCACTAAAAAAGGGTAGAGCCAAACTGAAAAATTCAATGCCATAGCCGGGATTTGAACTACGTATGTTCTAGTATCCGTCCAGTCACTCTAAACCATTGAGCTACTATGGCCAACGTGCCAACATGGCATTAAATTCTCCAACTCTATGGCATTGAATTTTTCAGTCTGGCTCTACCCTTTCATTCTTTAATAATATTGTCATCTTCCAAGTTAGCGATTCTGTATAAATATTTCATTGCCCTTGGCAAGATTTTAATTTTAGTAGAATGCCTGCCCAGTTCCAATTATGCTGCCCCACAGGGTCAACCTAAATAGTGTTTATCCTTGCAGCTATCCACGCAAACCACGCGAAAAGCATATGCAGTGGCCGACATAAGTATTCGAACGTAAACCTATTTATTACCTATATCATTTTAAAGCTACGCAGAGTAAGCATGCGTAAACACAACTTGTATAAAGTAAACTTGAGTCTTCCATTAAACATATAAACTTATATATAGCATATTAAATAGATAATTTACACTACAAGGAGAAATAAAACGGTTACTTTACATCTGGACATAAGTATTCGAACAGAGAACAGCTAGTATTTAGTTATCATCCCCTTTCTTTGAATTACTGCTGATAATTGTTTGGGCATTGTCTGTATGTGTTGTTTAGTGACTGCAGAGTCCATATTTCTCCACTCTGTTTGAAGAAGGTCTTTCAGATGGTCCTTGCTTCTGATGTGATGCTTCCTCACACGCTCCTCCAGTACCTTCCAGATGTTCTCTATAGGATTTAAAGTTGAAGATTGGAGCGGTGTCTTCAAAGTGTGAGGAGTGTTGTACACGATCCAAAGCCTTACAATTTCAGTAGTATGCTTCGGATCATTGACCTGTTGGAAGTAATAATCATGCCCTAATCCCAGCTTCTCTGCACTCTTTCTAAGATTGTTTACAAGAATCCTCTTGTATTCAAATTTGCCCATGATCCCTTTTATGAACACCAGTTCCCCAAAGCCAGATGAAGCTATACAGCCCTATACCATCATACCACTTCCACCACGTTTCACTGTAGTTACCATATTCTTAGGTTCCAATTCTGTATTTGGCAGTCTACACACTTTAAGACCTCTATCACTCTTGTATAAGCAGAATTTGCTCTCGTCCGACCAGAGAACCTTATCCCAGAATTCTGTTGCTTTCACCACATACTCTTTAGCAAATTCTATACGCTTTTTTCTCATTCACCTTATTAACATATGGTTTCTTCCTAGGAACGTGGGCACTGCACCCAGTACTATTTAAAACCCGTTCAACTGTTCTGGTGTGAGCCACAGTGCCAGAATATTGCTCAAGGCAACCTCTAATCTCAGATGCAGTGACTATCGGATTCTGCTTCACCATTTTTATTATTTGCCTCCCGTCTCTGGTGGTGAGTTTAGAATGAGTGCCATTTCTAGGTTTATTTACAACAGTATTTGTCTGTTTGAAGCGTTGAATTATGCAGAATACTGTACTTTTGCTTCTGTTAATAGTTTTGGCAATTTCAGAGAGAGATTCGTTTTTGTTTTCTTTTCTTGTACATGTTGTGACTTTGTGGGTTCGTGAAATTAAAAGTCCAATTGCACAAACTCAAAATGTTCTTTATTTCCACCGAATTACAGTTGAAACACTTGCCGATTACATAGAATTACTTAGCGCACACAATTACAATTCACCAGTTCGTCTGTCACAGGTCCATTGCACGCTCAGTTACGTACAACTCCTCTAATACACGTACACCGTCTTCCAGTCCGTCCACTCACACGGCGCTCCTCACGGCTGCTCGCCAAGAACTGAACTGACTCGCCAACTGTAGGCCTTATATAGGGAAGATCACCGTTTCTGGAAGGTTCGCGGCGCGCACAATTATCCCGAGGTTTCCAGACGTCTGGTGGGAGGGGAAGGGGACGGTACAGGGCTCGTGCCGCTCTCCTAATCATCCCTTCAGTTAGTGACACAAGAGAAATGGGTAGGCGTAGCCTGAATGCCTTACCTTTACGTCCCATATTACCTGTTAGTTCACAGTCGGCTGAATAACTTTCAGCACAGTCTCGAGGCATAGCATAAACACAACTGCTATGTGGAAGGGGCGTGTAGGGTACGTCCAACTACCTTTCTCTCTATTCGATTGGGTACGTTCGAATACGTATGCCCTCCAATAAGAGCGACAATAGAATAAATACAGTACAGATTGTGTAATAAAAACATGCAAAGTTATATTTTAAATATTGTTTTTGGGACACAAAAGGTTAATGTTTACATATTAAAGAATTCAATGCTGCCAAATATATATTACAGTATTTATAGTACGTGCAATGTCACATGTTATAGTATTCGAATACTTCTGTCGGCCTCTGTAACTGAGCATTAGAGCAGCTAACAGCAGATTCTTGAGAGAAAGAGATTGAGTCGAAGTTAAAAGGGGATCTCGCACATACTTCATCACCTTAAACTAGTTGTCTAAGGCCATCCACGGTTAGCAACAATCGTTTGTGTGGAGTTGTTATTTCTGTAAGATCTTGTGGCATGTTGGAGATTAAGCGCAGCGATAAGGGATCATTTCTGTGATGTGCTGTCTGGTGCTAAGCTAAAACGAACCTCCCCGTTTTCTCCCTCGTCCTGCCATAATTGCTTCCCTCTTCTTAGCTCTCCCGAGCGAGCAAGGGGTGGGAATTTCATTATGGGGTTGAGGGATGAGAATTCCCAGCAGCCGCCGCCGTGCCACATTTTTGTTTTACCAAGGAAGAAGGATCGTGCGAGGAAATCGAATTGTGTGGTAGCGCGTATCTGTTTCGCTGGATACAGACTTGGTAAACATCCCACTTATATCATACTTCCTGTTACACTTCCCTTCCCGCACTTCCAAAATGTCGATACTCACATGTAATTGTCAAATTACTCTTACTTTTCTTGGAGGTGTAGAGGCAATCAGTTACCTAATTAACTCTTCGACTGTTAACGAAATGATCTAAAACAAATTGGCTCTGTTGCTAATTAAACCATAGTAAAATTTTCAGGTTTTAAGATGAACATAGCTATTACTAGATAATAAATTCAAAATATTTGTTGATACCAGAATATTGACTAGTAAGATTAAGAATTTCATAAAACAAAAGGGGTAGCTAAATATAGGTAATTAATAGTTCCCATATGATATGATATATTTATTGTGTATATTCCAAATATTGCAATTTACAACTTTAGGCTGCATTTCTCTTCACCTTGTTGCTACCTTGGCTTACATGACATGTCTTCTGCTCTGCCAGGTAGCTCTTAACCTCCATGCCTCCTTGATTACTTAATTAGTGCCTTTCTTCCCCCTCCTCTTTCTTTCTTACATTCTTTTTACATTTCTGGCCCATTTTTCTTATACTTTATGCAAGAACTCACCAATACTTCTTTCCATCTTTTCCTCCCTGCCCGTTTTTTTTTTTTTTTTTTTTTTTTTTTTAATTTACGTCCTCCAACGTTAAGTCATATCGGACGATGAATGGAATGGATGAAATGATGCTTAAATGAGTCCGGGTCCATGGAGCTTAGTCACCCGACATTGGTCTTATAGGATAAGGGAAAACCCCGGAAAAAACCTTATCCAGGTAACTCACCCTGACCGAGATTCGAACTCGGGACCTCTTGAATGTGAGGCAGACATGCTACCACCACGCTACCCAGCCGGGCCCTCCCAGCCCGTTAACATTTTTATAGCTACTATCCTCTTCTCTACTTTCTCCCATTTTTCTTCCCAAACCTTTTTTCTCCACATTACAACCTCCTCGCACTCTGTTACATAGTGTTCTATGCTTTCTTTTCCCCCACACAATTCACAAATTCCCTTTTCCCTACCTCATATCCCTTTTAGAAATATTTCTGTTCTCATCCATGCTAACCCTTCTCTCTCTTGCCTATTGCACTAATCTACATATGCTTCTCGTCCCCAGTTTCTTTTTATATGTTTATAAAATTGTAATCATCTCATATTTTCTAGACTTTCCCATATTTCCTGTCTTTCTATATCTTCTATTCTGCATTTTACTAATTTACCCACATCGCTTGTATTCCTTTCCTCTAATCTCCATATATCTCCCATTCCTATTTTTTCCATAATTCCTCCTATCTCTGCCCACCAACTATTTGAGTTCTGTAATCTTTTTTGGTGTCTCATGCATAATTTCAAAATTTCCCCTTCTTTGGCCAAACACCTATATCATTATTATTCCATTTCTTCTTGTCTTTCCTAATTCTGCTAGAGCCACTTCGCTAGGTGCTGATCTTGGTAAGCCTAGTAGCTCTTTACAAAACCTTCCGTAGTTTGGTCCAGCGTTTTGTTTACCTCTGTGCCCCCCCCCCAGATCTCCATTGCATACAACATTTTGGATTTAACTAGTGCTTCATACATTCTTTCTAACCATTTGGTTGTCATTTCTAGTTTATATTTGCATATTCTTATTCCATTCATTGCCGCCCTTCCTATTGCTTCAATTTTTCTCCTTTGTGCTCCCCACTTTCCATTGTTATTATGTTGACATCAGTGCATTATATTATAAACACATGTTGCAAGATGACTAGAGCCAGACTGAAAAACTCAATGCCATAGCCAGGATTTTAACCACAGATCTCCCGCTCTCCGTGCGGTTGCTCTAACCAACTGAGCTACCATAGCCAACATGTCAATATCACATTAAATTCTCCAAATGACTCGCATGTTTCGCACTAGGCGTGTGCAGGCTAAGGTTTGAATAACATAGTGGTTTAACTATGAAGCCTGGGACTTAAGTACTTACAGAATAGTAAGTCACCACAAAAGCTGCGTGTCTCATAGCATATGAGAACCCCTAATGGTCTACCGAGAAACATGAGTCAGTTGGAGAATTTAATGTCATTGGCACGTTGGCCATGGTAGCTCAGTTGGTTAGAGCAATCGCACGGAGAGCGGGAGATCTTTGAATAACATGTTGCAGATTTTAACGTTAATAAGGAACGTTATACTTTAAGGAACACTAGTTGCAAGTCAGAGTAGCTAAGGCTATAACACAATACTAGTGTTCCGGTGAACTCAAGCAACAAGAATTCCATTATTCCAAGGGTCCGTCTCGGTAGCGACTCTGCCTATCGTTCAATAGATCCCGAGTTCCAATCTCGGTCAGGGTGAGTTAAGTGGATAAGCTTTTTTCCGAGGTTTTCTTTAATCCTGAAATACGAATGTTAGGTAACTATTAAGTTCTATGGACCTTGGGTTTAATTTGAGCACCATTTTACCCATTTGATTTATTTGCCAATATGACTTAACGTTGGAGGATGTAAATTAAAAAAAAAAATAGTTTAAGGTGCCGATAGGTCAGAAGTCATGTCGTTCACAAATCGAGAGTTGTAAATACACAAGTACACCAGCATGTTACATTTAAAATAGGAAAGAATTCTTATAATTTAGCTAGTCAGAGAGTATAAAATGTTTTACTACTAAGATCTTGAAGATTTGGTAATTCATAATGCAGGATCTAGAATTAATTGGGACGTATGCTAACAAAAGAAGGTGCATTTCTTAAATTCGTAGGTTTCGTACCTTAAACCATAATATAGAAGTGTCCTACATCAACAGCCAGTAGCGCTTAAAGAACTTGCTTGGGTTAACACATGATTTAACCGCAAGAAAGTTCTCCACTTAATATTTCAACGATTCGAAGTGATTTTGCCTTTATTGGTACTTCAGCTGTTAGCGAATATAACATTTCTATAGTTTAAGCTTATAGTGTTGCGATTTGCAAACAGTTGAATTTTACTCAACTCACTTCAAATGTTTCATTTATAACCTCCATCCAACTTATTTATGTCACTTATTCTCTTCTCACTTTTGCATATCTGGAGAAAAAGTCCCGTAGTTCACTGCTGTAGTAGTTAAGAGCTTGTTTACTAAAAATTGAGACATCGGAGACAATAACTACGAAGGCGGTTCAATAAGTCCCGTGTTATGAATGAAGATGCCAGTTATTTATTTCTCCACACAGTCCCGTTTTAGTTATACACACTTCACGCTCCTGCCATTTTTACCCCTCCAAAAAATACAAGAATTGTTAAGCTCTGTAAAATACGCCCCGGTCTCCATGGTGACCTTCCTCATTTATACTAATTTTTTTTCCGGGGAGCCATTTCCTGTTTGGGAACAGGAGAAAATAGGAAATGTGGCAGCAATTCAAAATTCAAAATTTGGCGGCGGCATCTCTGCATGAATATGCTGGGGCATTATCGTGGTGAAACATAATTCTTCTTCGCCATATGGAACCGTATCTCCTTCAACTTTTGTCGACTTGGGCCAATAACTTGCTGTAGTATGTTCCACTACTCCTTTTTTCCTAAGAAGTCGATAAACATCCCTTCGCATCTTAAAAAATCGAAAAATCTCGTAACATTACTTTTCCGGCCGATGTTTTTGCCTTTTCGGGAGCAGATTTCTGGAAGAAACCAATTGTTTATATTGTTGTTTGGTTTCTGAAGTATAATGATTATAGGCCGGAGATATGTGCTCTCGCATGCAATACAAGTATAGCTGGACACAGAGTATGAATGAAATTAAATGTACAGCACGGCCATCAAATGTGTAAACTTCGAAAACAACCTAACGTAGTACTCTGCGAACCAGTGAAGCATTGCCTTGAAAGTGTATGAGACGCAAGGTCAAGTACATATGTTTCCTCTCGCAGTGAGGTGGTTGTCATGTTTACATTCTCGAGCGATAACAATACAGTCCGTGTGCAATATAGTTATGAAAAAACGCACACGCCTTCGGCCTTTAATAATGATGAATCCAGCTCTCATCCACAGCGACAACTCCACGCGAAAACTCCTTTGGATTCCGCTTAAACAGATTCGAAGTTAAAAGCCGCACCCGCTTGTTGTCCACTGTAAGGAAACACGGCACCCATCGGGCCGAAGGCTTTCTCATCCTACTTATGATGCAATGTCCAAGTAGATACACCTATGGTCTCTGCCACTTCGCGAACTTTCGTTGATGGTCAGCGAGAATCATATCGTAGACTTCTTCAATGACTTCTTCAGTAACTACATCTGCAGGGCGTCTTCGACGCGTCTCGTCAGGAATGGATGCTCGGCAACATTATACCAACGTTATCATTCGTTATACCAATATCTAACGTTGTCATAGAAGGCAGAGGGTCTCCATAAATAGCAACCAATTTTTCTCTTATCTCCTCACAGGTTTTCCATCTTAAAGTTTAAAGCGAATCGCTGAACGATACTACACTTCCATTTTAGGAAAATCATGAACAACTTATTAAGATGTCTGTAATATCGGAACTAACCTATGAATCCACACCAAATTTGCTTTTACAACGTGTAACAAGTGACATTACATGATAACACAAACTTCCCTTAGCAACATCATTTATTTTGAAATTTAGTTTATACTGTAAAATGTTTTCATGTCCTTTCCGGTTCAATAGTTGTGCTAAACTCGTTCATAGTGAGGAGAGCTTCAGGGGCTGCTCAAGAAATTCTAGATGCAAGTTTAATTTGTCATTAAAATGTCCTAAACATATACTTATTAGTTTAATCAAGATCATTATTTTAGGGAGAAATCAAAATTCTGGAGGAGGAATGTTTCATGTACAGGAATGTTGTAGGTGAGTAAGTTTTGTTTACATTTAATATTTAGGATTTGCTGAACTCAAATACGAATTTGGTTTTAACAAACTTTGCGTACTAACAAAGACCACTTTCAAAATGATTTTAATTCAATTACTATGAAAACAAGAAATGGTGAAATCTTGCTATCGAATTTCTGGTGGAATAAAAATGTCCTCTAATTTTAATGGCGTAGTAAGGGAAATGGAAAAACAAAACTGCAGAAACCCGTATTTGACAAGATTTATTTACCATTATGTAGTAAAGAGAATATACAGAAAACAAACATTCCTTGGGTGAAGTACGCAATCTCACAGGGCAGACGACTGCAGCACATATATCTGCCATGTTGACATCATCCCGTTTATTTAAGCGTCTGATTAATGACAATTTCCAGACTAAATCGGATTTAATTACCAAGGCAAGGGACCGCAGCTCTATGTGGCATATCTGTCGCTTGCTCATTACATTTTCAGACCATACACATTGCTTATTGCCAACTGTTGTGCATTAAAATCCTTGGTAAACATGTTCCTTGTACAGTGTGTTCCTAACTGCCGCAGTACCACATGAATTATGCATAATGTGTATAAACAAACGCAGCAAATGTACTCTGCTATTTTGTCTGTTAGTTTAAAGATTTTCAACTGTTCTCGAAAATCTACAAAATCTTCTGTTTGTCCATTAGTATAAAGTGCAACAAACCTCAAGAATTTCATTTCCGCAACTTCTAACAGTCTTAAAGTATCATTATTTAGAGTCTTAATACTCAAACCCTTATTGGAGCTGGATTTGCTAAAATTTTATAAAATTTCTTTAGGGTTTCTTTAAGAACTTTATTTGATAAAGTCTCCCAATTGTTCCACATATGTATTTAAATAAAGATTTTCACTTCATTCTTTTGTTTTATTGTTGCCAATGAAAACTCCTAAATACTTAAAATCCATAACGTGTTCTAAGGGTGTATTATCAATCACAATTTTAGCTCTGACAGTCGTTTCCATAAAATGATATTATTTTTGTTTTTCAGCGGAAATTTTAAAATTACATTCAGCACCAACCACAGGTTAGAAGTTCTGTATACCTAAATAACATCTGAAAAAATCTGACTCATTGACTAACTCTGTATACTACAGAGTGATTTACATAAAACTACACATTTCTTTCGTTAATTGTTTCAAAACGAATTGTGCTAGCGACAACTTATCATACGTAAATAAGAGGGATTTTGGGAGATTATTTACCTCTATAACAACGGTTGAAAATGCCCTCCATCCTACACAAGGCACAACTTAACACGTCGTTCCATGTTACTGGCCTCTCATTGGAGACACTGCTGTCAATTTGAATCTCCTGTATGATGTGCTTCAAATTGTCCATTATCTGGGGACGTGTGACCTAAACCCTGTCTTTTAAGTAACCCGATAGAAAGAAGTTCGGCGATGATAAATCCGGAGATCTCGGTAGCCACAGATGCTGGAAATTATCCGATCGTCAAAGGAACTAGCAATTAATCCCAAGGATTTATTTATTTATGACATGTAGCGCCATCGTGCTGAAAATATCCTTGACTCAGTTCTTCATTGTCCAGTTGCTCAACAAACTTCATTAAAATCAGTCGGTACACTGCAGCGTTCAGTCTGGTTTAAATAAAAATGGTCCCACTATTCTATGTGCTGATATTGCTAACCAAACTCCGATTTTAACAGGGTACATAGGTGTTTCATGGATGACATAGGGTTTTTCGATGGCCCAATGGCGTGAGTTCTGTGAGTGCACATAACCGGATAACTGGAACCATGCTTCACCTGTGAACCATGTGATGGACATCACAATGAATGTCTGAAACCAACAAGAACAACTCAATATTTTATCTTTATCTGGTTCCTGAAGATGAACAACCGTAACCCTATATGGCTTTAGGCCTGCACTTTTGAAGCTCTCTGGTACATTGAGTGGGTGTACCCTGTCTCCTGCGACAAACGTCTTAATGATTTTTTGGGTGACTGCTCCATTCGTGCTCTTACGTCAACAAAAAACGTGGAAGCCTAGATGAACCATGCCTGCGTTTTTCACTGACCAGATATCCAATTATTTCCAGTTGTTTACCAGTCCCAGTATTGTTTTTCTTTTGGGAGGATTTCGAACACCAAATTCTTTCTGGTATGCCCTTTGAGTAGCCGCAATTGAATTCGGAATCCAGTATTGCTTCACAGGGAGAACAAAGTGTTGAAAACAACTGCCAACAAGAGCAATTAGGAATAAAACATAAACATCTGCGCATCTAGTGGCAAGGAGTCAAAACTCAAGAATATTCTGCTTAGTTTGGCGCTAACATTGAGTCATTAAATGAATTTCCAAGGGAATAACTAAAGAAAGCAATGTCAGTTCTATATAAATCACTCTGCAGTATCCCACTACTGATAAACACTTGTAATTAGTTAAATATGGTGACAATATAGACCTTTACTTTAGTAATTTGACCGTGTCTGTATTATGGGTGGGCAGTAGCAGTATTTTCCTTTGTCCAATGGATGTACTTTCGGTCAGAATGATGATCCATATGCCTTTAGGTGGAGGATGGTTAATGGGTTTCTGAAGCCTGGAGAGAAGTGAACAGGTGTAACATAGAGGAGAAGAAGTTGATGGTCAATAAACCCGGGGCAATAAACAGAGCAGGGAGGTACTTTATAGCTACAAAGATACACAAACTATTTAATACATTTTGGATCGCCCGCTTCTTGACATAATTCAGTACATCTAAGTCCTCCAGGTTGACTTTACAACTCCTGGCAAATATTAATAACTCCTACTTGTAATTTTCATCTCATTTATTACGCAAAGAGATTTTTATTTTAGACCTGAGTTATTTACAGAGGTCGCATTCTGTTTCACTTGAATAATTTACTGCTTCAGGATATCATATACTCATAAAAGTTTATTTTATCTGATAAATAATCCTTTGAAAGTAATGCATTCCACTGAAAAAATAAATATCAAGATTTCTCCAGCAGTACACCTTTTGACGTCATCAGAATAAAAAGGATTTTAAAAGGGTCTGTTGCTATGTCTTGATAAAAAGTAAAAAGCATGTATAAACTTTTGTTAGGATTTTATTACCGGAATTACGATAATATGTGTATTTCTATTTCCCGAGATTATAATACGTAGACCAGAAAACTTCAATAGAGTGTCATTTCTCTCTCTCGAAAGAATTTCGACAATGGATCATCCTGAAAAATGACGGCAAAGCTTGAGGAAACGTCGAATCGTGTATGTCTTCTACATCATGGCCTACAAGTCTGGGAAATATACATAGATAAAAATAAAATATCAGATAAGTACCAAATTTAGTATTGAAATTCAACAGCACCATCCAAAGCCGTGACACTTCATCTGTTTCCAGAGTTCGTGAAACCTGAAAGTCCTGTGAAGGCAAACACGGTTAAAATACCGTTGAAGGTAACATCCATCTTACCTTATTTTGATGACCGTACCAATCCCATATCTGATTCTCAACACGCTGTTTCAGTTACTAAATAACTTGTATTCCAAAGAGATCACAAATCTCTCAAATATATCATAAACAATGTTTTTCCACAAAACTTTACTTGGATTTGTTACTTATGAGGATGTCCATGCAATTTGTTCGGTAAGAGATCACCAGGGGTCACTTGCTTTATTTTAACCGATGCAGAAAAGAACTGCATCTAAAAACATCCAGGAATGTTCTCCATCAAACACCAGGCTAAGAGCGTACTCTGCCTCTCCCTTTTGTCACCTCCAATAAGTTTATAAAATCGTTCTGATTTGAGACAAATTATTATACAAGAACTTCGGAGGTGAATGTCAACTGTAACCCTAATATTCCTGCATATACTGCCGCAGCAGAAGATAGATCTTTCGCTCTCCAAATAACTCGCCCCAGAAGGTCACCAGCCCAAAATACAACTATAACCACCCTTTAAGTTGAAATATTTTCGTACATTATTTTCTACTTTCTCAGTAATGGTTCCTAAGGTTACTTACAATACTGTATGCTTAGCATATTTTTGTGACAAATGAAATGCATACCTTCAACTTTCTGGGAATGCCCTCCGAAGTCCTCCTCATTCTGAATGACTTAAATAATTTTGTATAAATTCTAAATAGTAAGAGATATATAAAACACCCTGTACAAAAGCTATATCCAATTAAAACAATTTATTTCACTTTACTCTTTTGCAGCATCACACATGTCCCAGATATAGTTCCATTAGTTTGTATTGTTCCACTTTATTTTTTGTACTGGGTACTAAATAAGAAGTTTTGTATTTCACTCAAAAATGTAATGAAATGTGTCATAGAAAATATGTTTTGAGATTGAATTCAAAAAGAATTTTAGTCACAGCATTATTCTAAAATGAAAATTCAATAAATACCAAAATAGGTTTTTCAAGTTTGCTATGTTCCAAAGATACGATGATAGGATTTTCAAGAAAATCCCCCCACCTCCAAATACACTTTATTTTAAAATGTTTCAAAATTTCTTATTTTCTCAAAAGTAGCGTGTAATGATTTTCATTAAAAACGCCATATATTAAAGACACTCACGTGCCAAAATATGTCTTACCGTTTCAGAGAATACCCTGGAACATATTTTTATTAGCAAGGATTTTTTTTAATCCTACACAATTCCATATAGAAAGGAACTCTGAAGACCACTGCAGTTATAATAAAACTTAATTTCAGTGTCATCGACGAAAATGTATTACACAAAAGTTTAGATGTCTCTAAAATACAATTTTAAATAATGTTTTATGTGCTTAGGCATATTCAAGATTTCCGTAATTAATGATTCGAATTGTTCCACACTTTGAAAAACATGACAACTCTCTTACCTGTATTCAATTGTTTCGAATGAAGGAGTATGGAATTTTATACATAGCGTTCAGTTCGTAAAACATTTGACTGTCATTGGTTCCTTTCCTTTGTTTAAGAAATATATATAAAATAATCGTTCGTAATGATAGGTTAATAATTAATAATAAATTGAGAAATTGTAGATAAATTTGAATGAATGTAACATATTTTTAAGTTTACCTTATGCTTAAGCTAAACTTTAATGTTCAGTGTTGTTCATAATTAGCTTCTGTAACTTGTCAGTTATGTTGCGATAATTCTTTCACGCTAC
The DNA here is from genome assembly GCA_030765055.1 of Mantis religiosa. Lineage (NCBI taxonomy): Eukaryota > Metazoa > Arthropoda > Insecta > Mantodea > Mantidae > Mantis > Mantis religiosa. The sequence continues at coordinate 44,584,071 of CM060947.1, forward strand.
TCGAGGTGAAATTGGGGAGTTGAATCAGGAAAGTTCCGTGCTTATTGTTGCGAGATTTTTAGAACATTCAGAAACTCTTAAGTAGGACATCGTAAATAGGAAAACTTGAAATCTACACTTAAAATAATCTAGGAGGGTGTGTTTTACTTTTTAAACAGAAGATTATTATAACGATTTCCTTTATCTGTGAAAACTTTAAGACGACAGTCAAGGAGCTAAGATGTTTTAAGACAATGGAAGGATTTACTTCCTAAGCAAATATTTGAACAAGTTTCGCGAAGGAAGAAGCCTGGGACGTCTGTTTGAATAGAACCATTTGAGAATTGAGAATGAAATGCCCCAAGCTCTGTTAAAGTCTCGACTCTTATCAACTGAAGATATAGTATCTGAGTCTGTATTGATGTAATAGGAATTTGGGCTGTTTCGAAATATTACGAGTGTGGTCTGAAAAGTTTCCGAACTAATAAAGATACGTCTTTTTTTCCAGAATTTGTATTTATTTGTTTCTTCAATATTGTCTCCTTTTAATTCTACACACTACTCTCAGCGATGCTCCCATCTCTGTTACCCGTCCAAATAGTACTCGGCGTTTTTCTCTGCAAAATAATTGTGCACGAATGAGATTGCCTCTTCATTTGACGGAAATCTGTCCTCCGAGCGCAATTTTCAGCAGTTCAAACCGAAATTCGTGGATTTTTGCCATTGCAACCGCTGAGGTGTGAGATGGTGCGTTCTTGGTGAAACAGGATTTCCTTTTTTCTGCAAATATGGCCGTTTATCCGCAAGTTCTGCCTTCAGCTTGTCAAGTAATGATACGTAGTATGCTCCTGTAATGGTTTTTCCCTTTCTAAGATAATCGATTAAAATAACTCCATGACTATCCCAGAAAAACTGTCGCCATCACTCTCCTAGCCGAAAAAACATATTTCGCTCTTTTGGACTGTATTTTTGTTTCGGGCGTATATTGGTGTATCCATGATTCATCTACAGTAATTAATCGGCGCCAAAACTCGCATTTATTGCGCCTAAACTGCGTCAACAGAATGTTGGAAATGTTCACTCGAACACGTTTTTGTTCTAACGTGAGCAAACGGGGCACCTAACACGCGGCAACTTTTTCATGTCTAAATGTTGATTAAATATGTGACGAACACGTTCTTTTGACATGTTCATAGCCTCTGCTATCTCTCTCACTTTAATTCGGTGGTCTTGTAGCATCGTTTGGTGAAGTTTTGCGATGTTTTCGTCGGTAGTTACAATTTATGGACGTCCCGAACGTTCATCGTCTCCCAACCTCTTACAGCCACGTTTAAATTCAGCTGCCTAAAATTTCACTGTGGGAAATGATGGTGCAGAGTCCCCATACACAGAATTCAAACTCCTCTTTGATTTGCGTAGGCGTATTGTCTTTCAAAAACAAATATTTAATAAGAGCTCGATACTCGATTTGGTCCATTTTCAAAAAACAAACACTCACATAAACTAGCTCAAACAACTGTTACATAACAACTGAGCTTTCAAAATGGCTGAAACTTTGGTGAGTAACTGTCAATAGATTAATTAACGAAATTAACTAGCTGCCATCTTCATGTTGAGGTCGGAATCGTATATATAGGAAAATAAAGTTAACATAAAAATATTAATGCTACATAATTTATTGCTGGTACCCAGCTATTAATAAAACAACAAAAAAATCTACCCGTAAAAAAATTGGCAGCCAGGGACCGAAGGCCCCAAATTGTACTGGCAACCAGCACAACATAAGTATTTTTTACTTTTTAATGATGCTTCATAACTTAAAAAAGCATTCCAAAACATATTTTATCTATATTACACAATCAAAAATATCAGTTGAAAGCAATTATTGATCCTTTATACCAACTCATAGATTAATTTCCCCCTTCACATACTTATACGTATAATATTGAAACTTCTATAAATTTATTAAACAATGAGATACAATAAACAAAGATAGTTACGACTGAATAATAACGAAGAAGACTTCACAGATAATTCTAGATAAGTTGTTTAATTCTGTAATATCTTCAACACATGCCATGCAAATAAATATCTTTGGAACCATTTTGAGAAAATAAAGAAGTGTGCCTTTAAAAGAGATTTTGGAATGTTTGCATAGAATGTTAATTTTATCTGACTGAAATATAATTTTTCTTTTATGTGATCTTTGGCTTTTAAGTTACGTAAACAAGATCACAAGCAAAATCTTGCGTAATTATCGAAATGTTGTTTTTGGACCTAGGGAACGAGTATTTTAGAACAATTTTGATAGTTCACTGATTTTTGAAAGAAAAAAAAATCTGCGTACCGAAGGTAAGTTATGGATAAAATTCAAACCAATCTTGAAATTTAAAAATGTAATTCTCAATTTATATTGTGCTGCAAATTTTAAGTGCAACAATTTTCTGGAGTTGAATATATTTTAGGCATTACAGTTCATGTATTAATTTATGAAATACTTGTGTACTAGTTTTTTTCATCCACACTTGTGTAGAATATCAAAAAACCACAGGGTTAAAAATTTGTTGTTCTTTTTTCTTACTTTATTGATTGGTTGCTTAGACAACGAAAACCGCAATTCAAGAGAAGTTCCTCTGGAGTTGCCAACGAATCACAATGAGATATCCCTCGCACCTATTAGCCGTCTCCCTGTGCACAGGAAGCAGATCATAAGAATAAAAATAACGGGACCCCCAGCTAGCAAATTCAATTATAACACGAGCGAAGAATAACAATAGAAGATAGCGACGTGTCTAGAATGATGAATGGAGGGATTATTCTCTTCCTGCTGTCTTCCATTTTTATTCTAATTTACTGCGAAATTTTTCTTGTGTGATGCTTTTTTTAGTTGTCTGGTTCTGTTACAGAAAATAGAAAGGATGTTATAAACATTAGCAAATGAAACGGAAATTATCGGAGTACATTAAGTTGTGAACCACGCTTTCTTGTTTGGGAATGCATATTTTTTATTATGAATTATGAAATTATTATGACTAAAGTTTAGTTTTAGAGAAACTTTCTCAAACAAAAAGTTAATTTAATATGGCCATTCATAATCATTTATATTCACAACTTTTAAGAAACTTAAGATCCCAAAATGCCTTATGTCTAATGGTAAATTATTTTAATACAATATTTGTTTAAACTTTCTAGTTGCACTAGTATATATCATCGCCTACATATTTAAAAACAAATTCATCCATTTGCCTATTCAGGAAAAAGCTAAAGGCTTTATTTAAACGCTCTGCTTAAAAGGAAAGTTTTAAGTGCTTCCACAAATTTAGAGTTAAGTTCATAAAAGTCGTAATATATGATCATTGTACTTTTAATGTACCTTTTCACCTTGAATACTTCTTATAAATGACAAGGGAAGCATTGTGTTCTATAAAAATGGAGATTTTACAGATCTCCCTGAAGTACAAACGGAAAAAAATGTCTTTATCTAAAATACTGAAGTTTCTGACAGTGAAGCAAACTAATTATTAAGAATAACTAAACAATATTGTAACACAACTTCACTATTATCTTATTCACAATCCTTTGGGGCCGGATTCGAAGCAAATTTTACTTCATTTTCAACCTGTCAGCCTGACACGGTAACACACTGCCTGGCTGGTCTTGACCACTTGACCTTACTGCCATCTACCGGGGACAACACAGACTTATTGATGACATTACTTGTGGGATATCGCCTTAAAACAAATATAGCATGAAAAATTTACTGGAAGTTTCAAAAAAAAAAAAAAAGGCAATTTCAGACAGCAAAAAATCTAGTATTTATCAAGTTAACTGTTTAGAATGCGATAAGACTTATACTAACAGGACCAAAAGCAATTTAGAAATCAGAGCGAAGGAACAGTTCAGAAATATTAAATATAAAGACAGATAAATGGGCAGTGGCTGACCATTTTTGGTCATCTAAACATGAAAATAAACCCGGAAGTTAAATTGAAACAGTTGAACGAACCGATAGGTTAAATGGTTTGGGAGAAAATATTTACTCCTATTTTCAAATATAAAAATCGCGTGATGAATTTTGATATCCCACAAGTAAATGTCATCAAAAATTTTGCGCTGTCCCCGGTAGATGGCAGTAAGGTAGGGAAATATTCTTCTAATTACAGAAGTAGTAAAGGTCAGCCAGACAGTGTGTCACCGTGTCAGGCTGACAGGTTGAAAATGAAGTAAAATTTGCTTTGAAACCGGGCCCAAAGGATTGTGAATAAGATAAGTTAAGTATTGGTGAAGTTCTGTTACTGCAGTGTTTGGAAAAAATGTCTTCATTATCTTCGAATATGTTGAGGATGTGATAAAACAGTGAAAAGTGAAACACGTGAATGGAAACAATTTTTGCTGGCTTATAAGACAAGGTTACAAAAGCTGATTGAAGTAGATTCTTCCTTCTTCAGTTTAAGCCCTAAGCCTGTTCCATGTTATCTTGTACTCTATTTTAAATTCATGGAGGTATATAAAGTGTGAATACACTGTCTCACAGTGTCCATATCGAATACCAAGTTTCGTTTTGGAATTTTATGCTTTCACAGCAACACGTATAGAACTTTCTCTAAAAATTATTTTGTTATTCAAGGAGTCTCAGCTATGATTATTTCCAATGAAATCTTGGACGTATTACCTAATTCCTCTATTTCCAACTACCTAATTATAAAGTGGTTTATGCTTCCTTCTTTAACATAATCCTTAGTAACATCTTTAATGATAAAATCCCTACCTGATGTCCACTGCTAACATATAAACGAATTTGAAATTATTTTAAATATGTATTCATCAGAAGTTTTAATTGCGAAAAACTTTTGTTCTGTAATATAACTCGTGACAGCTTGCTTACTATTTTGTATATACGATTTTTGCTAGAGAACTCTGACTCAGTTGAAGCCCAGGATATTTGTTGGTTTCATGTGATACTCATTTCGCAATCTTATAATCATAAGCAGATTATAGGATTTATGTTGATTTTTGTTGAATCAAGTAAAATGATAAATAGATTAGGATCAGTCAGCCAAGGGAATTCAGTCACATTGTGGTGATAACGCAATTCTAACGCCGACGTCCTGCCTTAGCAATCCTCAACGTTGGAGATCCGAAACGAAAGGAGTCCCAGGAAGTGGCCCAGCCAAGCGCCAGAAAGAAATCATTACACAGCGCAAATTTCAAGGTTTGGCAACTGTCGCGTCTGCTGGAACATACAACATGAAACAAAATATGAAAAGTAAATGTTAAATAAAAGTTTGATCGTAAACGAGGAACCATCCGAGCTTAGCCTACCAGCTTAGGGAAACAATGAAAAAGCTCAAGATGAAAGTGGCTGGAATACAACCCTGGAATTCAACCCAGGATTTTTCACATAACCACAGAGTCCTGTTTGCACCTATCAACTGAAATAGTGAAACTTCAATGTATCTGCTTCCTCAAGTAATACAATTTCAGAGCGCCGATGAGTTGCGTCTTCAGGTAGTGTACCTCAAGTATCGATTGCGCCCCAACCAAACACCTTGAAAGGATATTGCATCACAAGATGCTAACTTTATTGTAGAACGTCAGCGATGATGGATGTTGAATCACTTTGTTCAGATCATCGGAATGCCCCCGTCAGTGTGATTGATCGCTTCCAACATATTGGTTCTGAGTTCAGATTTAAAACAGTAATTTCATGCTTTTAGTGCTCAGGTGAGGAAACAAGTGACTGAGGCGCATGTAGGAGGAAGCGAGATCAAAACATATATTTTAACGAAAATGTATGTATATCTATATTTACCCACCCCCCCCCCCCTGAACTAAAAAAAACATTTTTAAATAAAGGATGTGTATAAATAGCATAAATAGGAAACGAAAAGTCGGTTAGAAAGAAAATTTCACATTTAAACTTTCCATTTTTCTAAGACAGAAAGAAAGATATCTCAAGAAAATCCTCTTATTACAAACCAGCCTTTACGAACAAAATTTTTCGTAATTTCCAGTTTTCTAAAAAATAGATTATAGCTATTTTAATTCTCTATGTTTAAGATATTTTCATGACAAATTAAATTTATAGGAATACCCTCGGACGTCATTTCATTCTAAAAAACTTTTTGGTAAACCGTAAGACGCAGACCAAATCTTACTCCACAAAACGCACACGCTATAACAAAATATTTCTTTTAAGTGTTCAAATTTTAAAATACTTGTTCTATAATATAAATAAAATATAGGTATTGCGACTTTTTGGGTTCATAGAATTAAGTCTAGTTGTAGAAATTCAAAATGCTCAATTTCAGTGCAAAGACACTTTTTACACCCCTTACAGGCTCCAAAAAAGACGTAACATACACCAACGCAGTCTCTCGTTGCTTCACCATACGTAAACAAACGAATTCACTTGCAATACACCTCAAACAGCCGAACACACAATTAACTCAATAGAGACTCCATTAACACAAACACACACACACACACACACACACACACACACACACACACACACACACACACACACTGCAACACTGCAACACTGCAACTTGGAGCAGGATTTCTACGTTGGAAGCATAATTCTTTCTCTTCTCGTGTGAGTTTTTGCGTCTATCAGTTTCTTCTGGTCAACAATTATATCATTTTATTATAAATAAGAGTCATGAGATCTCTGATTTTCAGGTGTGGTTCGGAGTGAAATGAATAGTTTTGGAGAAGTCCAATTTCGTAACAAATAATTTAATTGTATCTGCAGGATTACACTTTACTTTAACTCTCTTTCCTAGTCAATTGCAAGTTACCTCCAGCATATAGATAAATTCTTACTTTTTTAATAAAAAACAGTTCCAATTATTACATAACTCCTTACTCCTGCAAATCTGTTCATCACTTACAAGATTGCAGAATATATCTACGAAGATCATTGATTTTCCGTTACTATCAGTACTCCTGTATTAATTTTGTGATTGGCCGATTTAATGCTACGTCACCACATTACGTCATACAATTATTACTACGGCCAATCACAAAATTGCACGTATTTTTACACATTTTTTATAAATTTATAAATTTTTCACACCTTTTCTAAATATAAATCGAAACTACTGTTACAAAATGTCTATTATCAAATGGTCCTTCCGTCCGTCCTGCCACTTATTTATACCCGAGCCAGTGCTTCTCGAAAGCTGCCGAAGCTTCACGGCCTTTCAGGAGGCAGCGAGAGAAGCAGAGAACAATCCAGACATTTCTCTGCCTCTTTCTCTCCCCGGCCCTGTCCCTCTCTCACCAAGCATTCGCGTAGCTCTCTCTCTCTCTCTCTCTCTCTCTCTCTCTCTCTCTCTCTCTCTCTCTCTCTCTCTCTCTCTCTCTCTCTCTCTCTCTCTCTCTCTCTCTCTCTCTCTCTCTCTCTCTCTCTCTCTCTCTCTCTCTCTCTCTCTCTCTCTCTCTCTCTCTCTCTCTCTCTCTCTCTCAAATGAGCCCAGGGTCCATAGAGCTTAGAGTTACCCAACAATCGTCTCTCAGGATAAGGGAAAACCCTGGAAAACCCCTTAACCGGGTAATTCACCCTGACCGAGATTCTAACTTGGGACCTCTTGAACGTGAGGCAGACACTCTACCACCACGCTACCGAGGCGGGCATTTCTCTCTCTTGGCAAGCGTTCAACACTCGCCTATGCACGGCCGGCAGCAGCACAATAATGCCTCGGTGACTCTATCGCTTAAAGTCTAGTTTACTTTTAATCCCATGCATCTATATGTCCTACACACGTTTATCTCGACTAACGTACAATTCTCAACTGGATCACAAGCGAAAGTTCGTTGCTCTTTCACCGTGGATTTCGTTTTAATAATTTCTTTCGTCATTATCCTCCAGTGTTTCGGGGTTGAAAACCAGGTGAAGTGTTCGGTATATTGTGGAGGTTGATATAAAAATATTGTTTTCTAAGAATATTTTGTTGAATGGGCAGAGAAAGGCATGTGGATGTTACATATCACATTTATTTCAGTTCGACCACGTTTAAAATCTGTATTTCCTAGAAAAACCTATATGTCAAATATCTAAATGCGCATAATTTTGTAACATAACACTTAAATTAGGTTTTCCATGGTGTTAATATTTTCATTAACATCACAAAAACCTAAAAGGTACCCAACTACTCGCAAATAATTATTTTAAACCTAAACACAAATTTTAACGCAAAGGCCACGTTTCAGCACTATACCTATTTAAGAGTCATTCACATGCAACATAAAAATAGAACATCAACATAAGACTCGCCTTATTATTCGCAATGCCAAGAAAATGTTAGCATCGAAACTAAACAATTGCAGTGTGTAAGCGATTAAAAAATTGAGGGTGCAAAAACTTACAACGATACAGCAGTACATTGTATGTTGGCACATACTTCATTGTGTTTGATTTACCTATATAAAAGAAAATAGAACAATTTGTAACCTTCGTAGAATGCAGTAAGAAGCTGTCTTTGTGGTGATAGTAATGAAACCTGAAATTAATTCGCAGTCGTGTTTCCGAATATTTTGTTTTATTAAATTATCTTTGAAGGACACGTCTTTTGTCACGAAAAGAAGGATGATGTTTAAATAAAATAACTTTGTATGAAATGAATCTGTGTTTTCCTGTCTGGGGTTCCCTTGAATCTGAAAATTATATAAACATTTCCATCTTCTCCAGCTATAGAAGTTTTGGTAAGTAAATTAAGTCTCTTCCAAATATGCGACACAAAGATTTTCAAGAATATCTTACCACCCCAAACTAATGTTTATATAAACTAAGACCTGAAGCTTGCTGGCGACGAATATGCTCAAGATATTCTCGGGGAAACAAGCCAAGGGAAAAAACGATTATAAATCGACGTTTCGAGAGTGTACGTCGCTCCCATTCTCAGGATAGTTTTAAGAAATGTTAAATATTACTGGGAGCTGAGATTTAAGGAGACTTTGACCATTTCCTTCGAGGGAAGCACGCTTAATCCTGATGCTGAATTTCAGTCCAGCTCCTCTTGGAAACTGGCCTTAAAAATGGAAATCCTTCGACTTAAGGAGCACAGATTAATACCGCTTGGTAATCAAATTAAGTAGTTACGTTTCTTTGACCCACTCACTCTTTGACCCCCCTACACTCATGCCATATTCTGACTTGACATTTAATTTACGCAAATTGTATTGTGTTCTGTGATACGTGTATTGGTCGATTTGTAATCGTCTTTCTACCTGGCTTGTTTCCCAAGAGTATCCTGAATATCCTCTTTATATAAACAACGTAAAAAATGTTGATTTTCTCAAAAGTTTTTCGATTATTTCAATATTTCTACGACACCTGAAATCTGTCTTGAATTTTCTAGAAGTCCTCTTTATTCTGAAAGAGTTGCAAAACTGGCGCACCGTAAGATATAAATTATTATAATAAAAATGCAAATCTCCTTAATACCCACATCTTATGTTAAAAATATTTTATTTAACAATTTTCGAGAATTCCTTGTTACTGGCCTATACTTTACAATGCTTACCTTTCTAAAATAGGAACCGTTATTCTTCCCTATCTATCCCTTTTTTTTCCATCTGACCATGCGAAGAAAACAGAATTTCAAGCTATCAGATAGAGCCAGCCCATAAGTTTTAAGTATCACTTAAAACCATTGCATTATCCTATTTCTATTGTACCTACGTAGAAGGGAATATGCAGGAGAACTATTTCTGAGAATGTGGATATCGATTAACATAAAGGATTTGTAAGAGCAGTTTGTACTGGAGTGAATCGAGAGACCATGTGAAAGTAACACATTAGAACTTTCCCTTTCGAATCCCATTACTCGTGAACATAAAAGCAAGGCTTGGCGTTAAGAGTCTGGTGATAATGTTCAGGCTAACGAAAATCATTGTGAATTGCTTCATTTATTAACCTATCCACGAGCTTTCGTGTTCCCTTTTCTTTAACGTGGTTCTTAGACTTCAGTCTTGCCAATTTTCACTACATGAAGTAGTACAGGCTGAGGTTCAAGAAGGGTGGTAACTGCTTGACGACAACTTCTAATCCAATGGTTAAAACAACCACGAACAAAGGACTCTATAGAAGCCACATACAAGTAGTTAAGGCAACTTGCAATGTGTTTTGGTATTATACTGCTGAAAGTTTCTCTTCCTCACTCTTCTTAAAACAACCACGAAGAGGTTATTGAAGGAAGAGTTTACAAAAGTAACAAATGTTTTTTAATTAAGTAGGACTGACTACTTTGACTGTATCTATGGTCAGCGCTCGATGTTCCAGAGGCCTCGAGTTTAATTCCCGGTTGGAAGGGAAATTTTTCTTAAGCCAGCACCTCTGTCTATCCAATGTAGAGGCTAAACTTATAAATCTGGGAGGTTCCCATTTTTTAATTTACGTCCTCCAACGTTAAGTCACATCGGACGATGAATGCAGTGGTTAAAATGGTACTCAAATGAGCCCGGGGTTCATGGAGCTTAGAGTTACCCGACATTCGTCTTTCAGGATAAAGGAAAACCCTGGAAAAAACCTTATCTAGGTAACTCATCCTGACCGAGATTCGAACTCGGGACCTCTTGAACGTGAGGCAGACATGCTACCACCACGCTACCGAGGCGGGCTAAATCTGGGAGTAAATAAGTGGCAAAGTAAAAATTTCTAAATATTAAAATAATTTAAAATGATATTTTGAAGCTCCACACTATTTCCAGAACTTTGCACAAATTAAATGAACGGTGACGCAAACGTACATGTTTAGGTATGTCTAGTTGTGAACAGCCAGGACTGAATCTCTGAAGATGCCCAACGGAGCTACCGGCGAAACGTCAGATATTTTTTCATCGTATAGACCACGGCCTTCAAGCCCGGAAACAACATTCTATTGGTGACGTAACTGTTCAAAAAGGATAATTTTTCAAAGTTGAAAATGGATGAACTTTTTTTGTTAACTTTTCTATCTCTTAAAATGTATTATAATATAAAATTCACTCTTAGTCTTAGAAGTACGTTAAGCAAATAGCGTTTCTATCAAAATCATCAAACGGTTTTGAAAAAAAATAAACTTAACCAAATAGGTTTAAACGATTGTAAAAATTCCTGTATCTTTTTTGGAAGAGGCTAAAAATAAATATGAAACCTCAACATTTGGATGTAGGGTGTTAGTAGATTTAAATCTTGACACTCAGTCAAATCTTTCAAGAACTGGTCCGTTCACCTTGAATGACAAGAGGAACAAAAAAGTAAGAACAAATTCCAATAATACTTCACAATTTAGCAAAGTATTTTTTTATCGACGGCGTAACAGCCCGCGAGAGAGCCAGACCCTGCCAAACGGACCGCCGATCTTACCCCACATACACAAGGCAGAGGTGGTCGATCACCCAACCGATACGGGAGGAAATGTGGTCAGAATCACGGTACCCACGCCGGAAAGTTCTCCTTCTTGACCGGGATTTGCTGCCTATCGTAGCTCCTCTATAACTTAAAGGTAGAAGTTACAAAACTGACATAGCAAAACTCTTTGTCCGGGACTGTTTTCTGTAGTGAGAAAGTTTAAGAAAGCCCTAAACAGAATAGGTAAATGTTGAATAATTTGGTATATAGATTATTTAGGTGTCCCTACTTTTCATATTTATATAAATATAATATTTTGTTTATTAATTATACTGACTGGATAAGAAGTTGGTAAACGTAAACATGGCAGGGCCGTGGCTGAGAGGTTAGATCGCTCGACTTTCACCAAGGCGCCAGAGTTCGATCACAGGGTAGGCAAAGTGAGATTTGTAGTGGACAACATAGCGCTGGAGCGGGTTTTCTCCGGGATCTCCGGTTTCCCCCGCTATCTCCTTCCGCCAGTGCTCTATCTCGTGTTTCATCTATCAGCACCTGCGGTGGCGCATGTAGTAAAAGTGGGCGTTAAAAACTACACATTAAATGCAAGTAGCAAAGGAATTTCAAACCAATTTTGTTTGTTAAAACGATAAAGCATGATTTATAATAAAGTGATTCATAGGTGAATCATACTGTTTATTGTTAATTATATATTGCTTGTGTATTCATTCAATAACTTGCAAAATTAAGAATTTTTAATGAAGTTAGTAAATAAATAGTGCAATAGATATTTTTCCTTATTTTCAATAACGCATGGCACAAGAAACTAGCTGTAATTTTATTGTAAATAAGAAGTTATTAGCAGAGAAAGGTATGTTAAAAAGGTAGTTAAATTTAACTCTGCATAGCTAAGGCATTTAGGCGTTCCGATGAACTTAGTCAAACAAGATCCCATTAGTCAAAGTTTCGGCATTTGGAGCTCAATATATTAGGAAATAATAGAATAAAAATTATCATATACAAACTTCTGAAAACTAAGAACATCACAGAGTAAGGACAGTGTTTCTGACACGAAAAAGAAAGTAAGGTATGTCATCGAATAATGTAAGAACTTTGAGGGGTGATCGTAAAGTGGACTAGACTTCTGTTGATATAACGGTGTACTTCTAAAATTAAATGCCATAGCCGGGATTTGAACCACGGATCTTCTGGTTACCGTCCAGCCGCTCTAACCCTTGAGCTACTATGGCCAACGTGCTGATATGACATTAGATTCTCCAAATGAATCGTGTTTTTTCGGGTAAACCACGTAGCAGTTTTCATAAACACAACTACCTTAATGGCAACTTACAACATGTAAGTACTTTAAGGTCCGGGCTTTATAGTTAACCACTATTAGGTCAACTAATGGAAATTAATTGTTCTTTGACACTGGCCGTGTGTAGGTTAAAGTATGGAAAGATAGTCAGACTGAAAAATTCAATGCCATAGCCGGGATTTGAACCACGGATCTTCTGGTTGCCGTCCAACCGCTCTAACCCTTGAGCTACTATGGCCAACGTGCCAATATGACATTATATTCTCCAAATGACTCGTGTTTTTTCGGCTAAACCACGTAGCAGTTTTCACAAACACATTAGACAACTACCTTAATGGCGACTTACAACGTGTAAGTACTTTAAGGCCCGGGCTTTATAGTTAAACACTATTAGGTCAATTAATGGAAATTAATTGTTCTTTTACACTGGCCGTGTGTAGGCCAGTTGGAGAATTTAATGTTATGTCGGCACGTTGGCCATAGTAGCTCAAGGGTTAGAGCAGCTGGACGGCAACCAGAAGATCCATGGTTCAAATCCCGGCTATGGCATTGAATTTTTCAGTCTGACTCGTGTATTTCTATACTTTAGCCTACACACGGCCAGTGTGAAAGAACAATTAATTTCCATTAATTGACCTAATAGTGGTTAACTATAAAGCCCTGGCTTAAAGTACTTACATGTTGTGAGTTGCCATTAAGGTAGTTGTCTCATGTGTTTATGATAACCCCTAAGTGGTTTACCGGGAAAAACACGAGCCAGTTGGAGAATTTAATGTCATGTCGGCACGTTGGCCATAGTAGCTCAAGGGTTAGAGCAGCTGGACGGTAAACACGAGATCTGTGGTACAAATACCGGCTATGGCATTGAATTTTTCAGTCTATCTTTACATACTTTAACCTACATTCGGCCAGTATGAAAGAACATTTAATTTACAGTTTATTGTTTAAAATAATCTCTGTAATCATACTTAAGGTCCCTGAACAATTGTTCTTGAGTGCCATCACCCTACTCTCCCCTTCTTGCTTTATAGCGATTATATTTAACTTACAGTATACCTACACGCAGTGAAACCTTTAGGTGATAAATTTAACAGTTTCTGAGATGATTGCTCGTGAATTTCAACAGATTTAACATTAGCGGGAGAGGAGATTTAATCTTGCCTTAAACATGAGTGCTTTCCTGCATGGATTACATCTAAATACTATCCGTTGGGAGAAAACTGTATTCAGTTTATATGACACGTCCATTAAGTATTTTGAGGATATGGAGAGAAGTGCAGGAAGTTTAATATCTGCAGATTGCATAGCACTTTCTATCCCGTTCTCTGTACGGTATCTCAGGCTTCGTACATATTTACGATGTGATTAACGTAGCAAAGGGGCATGTGTGTGGTGTTTCAAACATCAAAGCCCTCTGCATTTGTTAATTATTCATTCAGTTTTTAACGCCGGAGTGGTACTGGCGTACTCACACGAGAGTTCAATGACCAGCTATGTTCTCTAATTGATTTCGGACTCAGCCTTTTTGACACTTTAGGTATTCAAGAAGGCTTTTGGCCATCAATCATAATCTTTATTTTTATATATCCTCTTATTATGTATTCCAATTTTACTTTCATTACAATTTGCTATAGTAAGTAGAGGAGTTGTTGCAATTCACTCATAAACGTTGGTATATTTAATTAGGAATGCACAATGTTAAGAGCCTCTAAATCCAAAAATCCCTTCCACATGGAAAAGTGATCCGTGTGCATGTTCGTGTTTGTATATAAGAGAGGAACCAAGCTTGACATTTAATTTTAGCGAGGTTAAAGTATTCGAGACAAATATTTTGACGAAAATTATCCCAAACTAAACTTTCAATAGAAAATGTTCACTACCTTAGCTTTCTCAGTTGTCGTACAACGGTTATGATGCAGATAGCATACGCTATAGGTATGTTCATGTCAAACTAAACCTTTATATTGTATTTTCTCAGATTAATATCTGAAATCCTGTTCCCGGCTCCCCCCCCCCCAGGGACCTACTGCGCGGTTTTCCGGGGTCCCGAGCCATTGGATGCCCATGAGTGGTGAGAGCTAATGCAAACGCCTGAAACTTTTGGTCCACATCCGTGTTTGACCCTAAATTCTCTGAAAGTAAAGCGAAGCGAAGTAGGGCGAAGCCGACCGAAGTCAAGCGAAGCCAGAACCAAACCAAAGCGAAGCCCGAGTTAAGTTAGACAATGAAGTTAGAGTGAGGCCAAAGCCAAGCTAGAGCTGAGCCAGAGCCAAATTACAGTTAAACCAAAGCCAAACCAGAGCCAAATTTGAGTTAAGCCAAAGCCAAGCCAGAGCCAAATTCGAGTTAAGCCAAAGCCAAGCTAGAGTCAAGCCAGAGCCAAATTTGAGTTAAGCCAAAGCCTAGCCAGAGCCAAGCTAGAGCCAAGCCAGAGCCAAATTTGAGTTAAACCAAAGCCAAACCAGAGCCAAGCTAGAGCCAAGCCAGAGCCAAATTTGCGTTAAGCCAAAGCCAAACTAGATCCAAGCCCGAGTCAAATCAAAGTTAATCTAAAGCCCAGCCAGAGGCAAGCTAGAGCTAAGCCAAAGTCAAGCTACAGCCAAGCCAGAACTAAATTAGAGCCAAGCCAAAGCCAAGCCAGAGTTAAGCCAAGCCAGAGTTAAGCCAAGCCAGAGTTAAGCCAAGCCAGAGTTAAGCCAAGCCAGAGTTAAGCCAAGCCAGAGTTAAGCCAAGCCAGAGTTAAGCCAAGCCAGAGTTAAGCCAAGCCAGAGTTAAGCCAAGCCAGAGTTAAGCCAAGCCAGAGTTAAGCCAAGCCAGAGTTGAGCCAAGCCAGAGTTGAGCCAAGCCAGAGTTGAGCCAAGCCAGAGTTGAGCCAAGCCAGAGTTGAGCCAAGCCAGAGTTAAGCCAAGCCAGAGTTAAGCCAAGCCAGAGTTAAGCCAAGCCAAATTAGAGCCAAGCCAGAGCCAAATTAGAGTTAAGCCAAAGCCAAATCGGAGCCATGCTAGAGCCAAGCCAGAGTCAAATTTGAGCCAATCCAGAGGCAAGCTGGAGCCAAGCCAGAGCCAAATTTGAGTTAAGCCAAAACCAATCCAGAGCCAAGCCAGAGCCAAATTTGAGTTAAGCCAAAGCCAAACTAGATACAAGCCCGAGTCAAATCAAAGTTAATCTAAAGCCCAGCCAGAGGCAAGCTAGAGCCAAGCCAAAGTCAAGCTACAGCCAAGCCAGAACTAAATTAGAGCCAAGCCAGAGTTAAGCCAAGCCAGAGTTAAGCCAAGCCAGAGTTAAGCCAAGCCAGAGTTAAGCCAAGCCAGAGTTAAGCCAAGCCAGAGTTAAGCCAAGCCAGAGTTAAGCCAAGCCAGAGTTAAGCCAAGCCAAATTAGAGCCAAGCCAGAGCCAAATTAGAGTTAAGCCAAAGCCAAATTAGAGCCAAGCCAGAGCCAAATTAGAGTTAAGCCAAAGCCAAATCGGAGCCATGCTAGAGCCAAGCCAGAGTCAAATTTGAGCCAATCCAGAGGCAAGCTGGAGCCAAGCCAGAGCCAAATTTGAGTTAAGCCAAAACCAATCCAGAGCCAAGCCAGAGCCAAATTTGAGTTAAGCCAAAGCCAAACTAGATACAAGCCCGAGTCAAATCAAAGTTAATCTAAAGCCAAGCCAGAGGCAAGCTAGAGCCAAGCCAAAGTCAAGCTACAGCCAAGCCAGAACTAAATTAGAGCCAAGCCAAAGCCAAGCCAGAGCCAAATTAGAGTTAAGCCAAAGCCAAGCCAGAACCAAGCCAGAGTTAAGCCAGAGCCAAGCCAGAGCCAAATTAGAGTTAAGCCAAAGCCAAATCAGAGCCATGCTAGAGCCAATCCAGAGTCAAATTTGAGCCAATCCAGAGGCAAGCTGGAGCCACGCCAGAGCCAAATTTGAGTTAAGCCAAAGCCAAGCTAGAGCCAAGCCAGAGTCAACTTAAAGTTAATCTAAAGCCAAGCCAGAAGCAAACTAGAGCCAAGCCAAAGTCAAGCTACAGCCAAGCCAGAACCAAATTTGAGTTAAGCCACAGCCAAAACAGAACCAAGCCAGAGTTAAGCCAAGCCACAGCCAAAACAGAACCAAGCCAGAGTTAAGCCAAAGCTTAACTAGAGCCCACCAAAGCCAAGCGAAGCCAAGCCAAAGTCAAGTGAAGTTAGCAATGTTTGGATTTCCCGGGCGGTGATGACCGCGCAGTTGAGCGCCCTTAAACATCATCATCATCATCATCATCATCATCATCATCATCTGTTCAGAATCAATTACTCTTGCAGAAGTGGTAAAGCGTAAGAGATGAATCTCACAATAGAATTCGAATATTTAATTAAAGTACAATATGTATGTCATTTTATTAAGATAATTGTTCCCGAAATATTCCTTAATATTTGAAATTTCCAAACCCTTTAACCAATCTTAACTAGTAAACTGTTATTCATATTTTCTTCCTCATGATTTTCCAAAATGCACATTTTTTCAAAGCAGTCACATTTGTCCTCTTCCAAAATATAATGTTTCTTTACCTCAGGAATTCTACAACAAAATGTGAATCTAAATTCGAAGTTTATCACATTTTTGGAAGAATTTTTGCAGAGAGTGGAGAGAAAGTCAATTCCGCTTTTTGCCAATTGAAATTCAATTTACACTTAAGTAGACGAAGAAAACAAACACATTGTATGTGAAACCTTTTTGTGATAGTTATTTTACTAGTGATCGCTGAAAATTTCTCCTCTTCTATAATTACATTTTCTTAATTGTAAGTTCGATGTTAGATGTTATTTATAGCTACAACGAAATGTGTAATTAATTGAATTAAATGAATATACGTACTTTTTAATCTTGAAGCAAATAGAAAAAAGTTTGCAGAAGACAAAGTAAACGCTAATGGGTAGTAAAAGTCTTGTGAAGGTGACACATTGCACATTTCATCAGTGCTGGGCTCCTAGATCACATTCTACTTAGCTAAATTATACCGAAGAGGGACAACAAAAAGTCAACTTCTGAGATCGATGAAGGGAACAAGAATAAAAAGAACGAAGTATCTGAAGCATAAAGAAATGAAATGTGTACGCACAACACAGTGATGCGAATGAAATGTCTATTTCCTGAGTCTCGCTATTTTTTGTGTTTTTCCTTTCATTTGAATGTCTAATCTGGAGTTTGGGCAAAGTTTTATAATCTTGTGGCAGACAAAGGAAATTCGCGCGGAGGAACCCAACATAATGAAACTGTGCCAGAGAGGAATATCCTCAACACCCTTCTTTTGTTCTAAAACTTTCATACTCTATGCTGCTTCGCTACTTTTACTACGTTACTCACATGTTATGAAAATACTTGGTTCGATCTCAGTTTTTATATGAAATGTTTTTATGAACCAAAAGTAGTTCATCTTTTGTTTCCCAAGAGAAACAATGAACTTTTGAACTGTCCGTCACTGCTTATGGAAGCAAGCCTTAATTTACTTCACCTCCATGACTCTATCTCCTATATTTTGGCACCGCAAAAGCCATGCTTCTTGGCATTAAATGTCTATCCTACGTACTTTTTCCTTTTTCCTCTCTTTGCTGTTACATTCCCTTCTCCATCTCTCGCGCTCCTCTGTTTTCAAAATTGGCAGTAAAACTTATTACAGAGCGCTGCTCAGCTTAGTTCTATATTAGAAATCAAATGGAGTACTCGAACCTCGCAGGTGTGGTAGTCCGTTCTTTTTGGTAAACAGAAACTGTTCTTCCCACAAAGCCCTCCGGGCGTGACATAGTGACACATACGAGAAATCATACAGCTTCAACACTAACTTTGCTTTATGAAGCTCCCTCTCCAGACAAACTCCGGTAATTGTTGCTGCGTACGCGCGAGTACTTCATTCAGCCGAGGATAATTGGAACAGTGTGTTCTAGAATATTAATAAAATTTGTAAAATATTAGAAATCTTTAAGCACTCAATTTCAAAGAGTTTGTTGTAGTATTCGGTATCGTGCATTATTGACTCATTACGCATGCGTCCCAATAATATTAATATTTCTTATAGCAATCATGCATGTAATTTGTAAAGATATGTTTTAGTTAGAACTTTTTATATGAATATTGTTTTCTGATATGACTTAGTAGGCCATGAAATGACAATATTAAAGACAAATATATGTGTAATTTTGTGATTGGCCGTAGTAATAATTGTATTACGTAATGCGGTGACGTAGCACTACATCGGCCAATCACAAAATTAATAGAGAAGTAACGATAGTTACGAAAAAATCAATAATCTTGAAATAGATGTTCTTCGGTCTTGTTTCACAACGATGAAAAATGTTGCGGTGAATATAATTGTAAAGGAAAGTTAATAACATTCAAAAGGTGTTATTCGATATTCGTAATAGAAACAATTGAATTGTAATTCAGATTATACAATTAAATAATATATTACGAAATCGCAGTCACATAAATTTTATTTCTGTCATCAAAAATCCACACCTGAGAAAAGATCTCATGACTCTTATTTAATTAAATCTCGACCTGGATCTTCCAAAAAGTTGGCGTGCTTCCTATCTGCTGCGAGTGGAGAACCATTTTGTCGCCACAAACTGGATATTCCAAGTTTCTGTGGCTTAAAGAAAAAAGATGAAAGAATTTTTCATTTGTTTTTCTGTAAACAACAAAGAATTGAAAAACCTCTATACAGAGAATAATTAAGATATGAATGTACGATTACCATGTTTATGAACTTCTAAGCATTAAGGCCAGGACGGAAGTAAATAACTTGAATGTACCTTACGTATAGGAAGGAAACGTTAACAAACCACTCATCTCATGTACAGTCTTTCAGGAACCGGCGATTGAGCCCAGTGGTCAGTTTTATTCAACTCCAGCTCTTGATTTTTAGGCAGTACCTTAGATGCGTCTCTGAAAGATTTGAATTGTTATTTCCAATATTTTTCAGTTCCTGACACAAACATTTTGTAGACTTTAGTCGTCTGTAACACTTTAAGTCCCACAAATGGATTACATGTTTTAATGTTTTCTTACATTACGTTATGTTATGCACAAAAAATATAAAACCTGAACGTGAATTAACAACCAAATAACAAAGAATTATTAGGTATAATTGAAACATTACACCTGGTTTAAAAAACATAGCATGTGACATTTTCAGCATAACTCACTCGCAATGTTATTAAAATCTTCACCTGAAAGTTTAACTGTAGTTGCCTTGGGCAAAATATCAATAAAATATTCCGGATAAAATCAATCTTGTGACATAACCTCACTGTATAGCTATCCCGTGCTGTTGGACAAAATCTTCACCCTCCCTTCTTGTCTTTTTATGGCAGAGCTCTATTAGTACGTAGTTTTAAGAATATTTCGCTTTGTAATTTCTTTCAAAACTCCTGTAAAATGGGAAATGCTGGAATGAGGTGTATAATGTTTTAATTGAAACGATTCGTAACCTTAACAGTTCCCATTTTGTTGCTGCTGCAAATTCTGTCCATACTATTGTAAAGTGAAATCCTGAAAAGGACAAACCAGCAAAATAGTTAAACACCATCCATTATAAAAACTGTTTCTGCAATGTTCCTTCACAAGTCCCAGACTCTGTATCTTCCGCCACAAACAAATGAAGACGCCCTTTTATTTCTGATTTAGAATTGTTTTATATGAATAGCTATTTCAAAGATCTATGTAAGCTCGCAAGGGAGAAAACTTTAGAATGACTTTATCACAGGGAACTACTACGAGGGCTGTTCAATAAAGAATGATCACAATTTTTTGACAATGTACATTTACTCATCCTCATAATTTTGATGGTCCTTCTCAAAATAGTCTCCCCTGAATGCGATGCACTTATCCCAACGTTTCTGCCAATCTTCAAAGACATGCTGGAAACCATTTTACAGAGATCCTTCAAAATCGCCTCCGCACCCTTCACCACTACTTCTGATGATGGATAATACCTCCCACGAAGGCGTTTCTTCAAGTTAGGGAATAGAAAAAGGTCACATGGGGTTAAATCCGGACTATAGAAAGGGTGAAGGATGCATTTCACGTTGGTTTTTGCAAGATATTCAGCAGCAACATTGGCAATATGCGGCCGCGCATTATCGTGGTGCAGCATCCAGCCTACTTCACGGAAATGTGGCACTCAATGAAATTTTCAGTATTTCAGAAAGTGAGCTTAAGGTAATTCATCGATCCTCTCTCACAATGGCAGAAGCAGTGTTGATGTTTTCTTCCGTAAAAGCAGTAACTGGAGCACCGGATCCACCTTCCTTTGAAATTGATTGTCTCCCCTCTTTGACCATTTTAAACCACCTTCGAGCTGTGCTGTAGGGAAGAACAGACTCTCCATAAACCTGCTGTAACATTGTATAGGCCTCAAATGAAGATTTGTTGGGACAAAAGCAGAATATCATAGCCGCATATTGTTCCTCATATGTTACCTCCATTGCAGCGGTAGGGAATACTCAACATGTCTGTACTTTACTGGTTCTCACAAGCGGGAACCAGGTGTACCAACAATGGAACTTATACGGTGTGTTTGTTTCGTATTAAGCTAACAGAATATAATAAGATTGAATTTTAGTACGAAAATTTATGACCGTAAAAAAATTATGATCATTCTTTATTGAACAGCCCTCATATTTAGGACCTATTTAGGACCTTCCTGATAAGTTTTTCCCATTTTGTCAGGAAGTAGGAGGAAACTGAACAGCATAAACTCCATGCACGTTGATGTTATGGACAGCTTTAGAAAGTTCCATCTATACATATTTTTTCCATGCACTTGGGTCACTCTCCGTGGAAAATCCCACTGTATTCATTACGTAACAAAAATAAGTCGACTTTACTTATAGTTATGGCTAAGGAACCAATCAGTTGGTGTCTCTCAGAAATATTTTTTTCAGAAGTAGTGATCCTCGTGAACGTTTAATTCTTTGTTTTATTAATATTGTATCACGCTTTGTCAAAAATATAGTAATTTAGTTCGTCTCAGTTAAATGTACAATAGTTCTCCTTTCAAACGTATTACTTGAGTAACGGAATGAATAAGCTACCTGCAATTGGATTATTTTTATTTTCACTGCCGGGAGAAATAGATGTATTGGAGGAACAACGGTAGACGCAGTTACTGACTTCGTCCTGCTATTACGTATGCATGCCAGGTATAGCCCGTCTCGGTAGCGTAGATGGTAGCGTGTCTGCCTCACGTTCAAGAGGTCCCGAGTTCGAATCTCGGTCAGGGTGAGTTACCTGGATAAGGTTTTTCCGGGGTTTTCCCTTATCCTGAAAGACGAATGTCGGGTAACTCTTAAGCTCCATGGACCCTGGATGCATTGAGCATCATTTCACCCATTGCATTCATCGTCCGATATGACTAAATGTTGGAGGCCGTAAATTAAAAGAAAAATGCCAGGTATGGGGCATTGCTGCTCATACTCACCTCAAAAGACTTCAAGTACTCCAAAGTCGCTTCCTCAGAATATCAGTTAATGCTGGCTGGTACATTCCCAACGCCAGTATTCATCGTGACACATCCATCCCTTCACTACATGAAAACATCCTCTGTCTCTCCCAAAAATTCTTTGACTCTCTTCCCCATAGCCTCAATACTCTCATTCGAGGTCTCGGAGAGTATGACATAGACCCTGGCGAAAACTACAAAAGACCCAGACTTCTCCTAGGCAACTAAACTTTAAACATTCTTCCAAACCTTCCAAACCATTCTCTTTCTTCATATCAAACTATAGCTACATATTAACTAAATACCCACTGGAGTACCTGAATATACTTCTACAGTGTCATTAGTGGACCAAGGAACATCCAAATCCTTGCCCTGGTGATGTTTTTATAAAGGACGACAATCTGTCCCCTATGCAATGGCGAAAGGGAGTGATAGAGATGATTCACCCTGGTAATGATGCACTGACAAGAGTTGCTAGCGTTAGGACTGATTCAGGTGTGATCAAGAGACCTATTAGGAAGTTGTGTGTTCTTCCTAGGCATTATAATTTGTGAAGTAGTAATTATGCAAACTGTAGGAGATATGTGTTATTGTTTAAATTTACAAAACTAATTATATTGTCTCATTCATTGTTGCTGACCTGTACTTATATACACAGAAGTAACAATTTTTCTTCTATTATCCTTATGTTATCTAATGAAAAGACAATGCCTTTTGGTGGGGCGACATGTTAGAGAAATGTTGTTTTAAAAAGATAAATTTCATTGCTTTACCTTTTGATTAACTTCTGCTTTTCCGTGTCGTTCATTGTACCTTTAAAATGGCAATGATAATAGTGAATTATTAACAAGATTTTGCGTAACTAATGCCTTAGGACTTACAACGAGTTGCTATGGCTCGCACGATGTCAATTCCTAGCGTTGTGCAATTGTTACCATAGAATAACTTAAGCAATTTGTAGCCTTTATATTGCGATTTATGAACCGCTGTAATCTGCCTTATAATCTATTCCTTCACGCATGTATAGCAATGAACATGCAATTCATGTAATTTTCAAAGCGTATTACGTTATTGCACGTTATATCTGATGCCAGTTATTTGTTTTGATGCATGGTGAAATACGCCGTGTCATGGCTTGCAAAACGACAAACTTAAAGCCTTATATAGCACTTCATAACAAAATATAGCTTGTTACGCAAATCTATTACCTTAACTTAGTGCTGGTTCTTGATGTGTGCAAGAAGATTGCATACGTTTCGGAGGACCAAAAATGTAGGAATTATTGTTCACAAGATATGAAATAGACATCGTTTTCCATCTTGTCACACTTCTTTATTTACACATGCAGCCAACACAAAAGGTAAAGCAATGGAATTTATCTTCTTAAAACATTTCTCTAACACCCACTAAAACAATTCCACCGCTTAACCACAATCTTTCTTATCCCCACTCTTCTACCAGCAAAGGACCTAGTCCTGGCACGGTAACAGTCAGGAAAACACCGCCTACAAGGCGACTCAACTTTCCAGAGACGCGTAAACAAGTGAGAGTTACTGACTAGACTACCCGGCTAGGAAGCACTCGCCGTGACCTGCCCTAACGCCGGGCGATACCCACCATTATAAACTCGGCAATTCTTTGCGTTTAGCTTCTTTACGAAACTAACACCTTAATTTTCTACTTTGTGAGCAGCGTTGTTTGCATTTTTACTTGATTCGAACCGTCCAGTGCAAGAGGCTCAAGTGCTTGCTTCATTTCTGTATTGCCGAACGGTACAGGAAATGGTGAAATAATACCGCTAATCAGTTATATTTTTATATAACCTTCCACTGAATTCATTCTTTAGATAGGTTGTACTTACTTTTGTCTGTTAAGCTTGGTCTAGTTTGTTGTGGTTGTATTCTTGATTGCTTTCAAGTTCTCATGTTTAACATTGAACTTCATGCAGCACGCCCAATGCAAATAATTGATTTGCAGATCTTTGTGTTGTCTAACCATAGCTTGCCCTTCTCACTTGTCATCGAACTACCGAGAATGAAAAGTACTGCGTGCCTCCAGTTTGACCTTTACGCTGTACATGACCTAATAGAAAGTGTTCCAAACAGTGCTTGGTTGTCTTGTGGCAAAGCAAGCTCTATGTTGATACCGAAATTAGGGTTTTCCAGAAGCAAAGAATAATGATAGACGTAAAAGGAATGTGGGTTCTTTGTGACAGCCCAGGGCAAGGTCAGTGAGTGGGGAAAGTAGAGTAACAATGCCATGAATGAAAGGAACAGTGTCCTTAGAAGGTTTCTAAAGGAATTCTCACTTGACGTACATGAATAGGGTATTCTTCGAATCGTTTACAATAGCGACCAAAACAGCCACAAAAGGACTTTGTTTAAAAAGGAATTTGGAGAGTGAAAGTCATATAAATACACACGCGCAGCTGTGGTAAAGGGGAAGAGTCAGACGTGAAGCCCAGGAGAGCGGTCAACTTGTTCGGTCTTGAATATTCGTCAGGTCATCAAAATTTATCGAGAAATATAATTAGCATTCAGTCACTATAAACCGTGATTGGTAACCCTCGGTCGGCAGCTTCCATTTTGAGGTTTGAAATAAGAAGCAGTGAATAAATAATTTGTAAACGGGCATTCCAGTGTTGTAAATTTCCTTCTCACACACATCCACGCATACCCTGAGAGAAACCTCATTGCTCGCCGACTTCTGTGTTCGCCATTATATAATATTTGCTTCAAACTGGTGCACAAAGTAGAGCAGTGGTAATCTGTGATCGCCACCATTAAAATCAGCATCAAACTGGCGCCCAACGTGGGGCACGATAGGAGAAGGACGTTCGACAACAAGTGGAGCTCGATACAGGAGGAGATTCGGCACGATAGGAGAAGGAGTTTCAACCCGACGACGAGGTTCAACGAGAAGCAGATTCAACCTAGAAGGAGGTTCAACCTAGAAGGAGTTTCACCCCGACAACGAGGTTCAACAGGTGAAGGTGGTTCGACAGGAGGACGGTCGACCCATCAAGAAATTCATCAATAGTTCGACTGTAAAGAAGAAAGGAGGCCGGCATCGTCATCAGTGACATCATCAGGAGCCAGTAAAAACAATCAAAGGTACGGAGTGTTAAATTATATACTAGACTACTGTGAATGTATTTAAGGAGTGGAAAAATGCTGAGTCAAAATTCTGTAGAAAGCATGGAAGTCCAGGAGGTTGATGCTAGTAGCAGTAGGCAGGAAGTCGAAGTACCAGAGCGTAGTAGAACTGTCCTAGATAATGTAGAAAGGGAAATAAATATGTTAGAGGAAATTAGAAAAGTGTTCGCAAGGGTTGACAGTTTAAGTGAAAGTTTAAGTAAAAAGATAGATGATAAGACTGAAAGTTTAAGTGAAAGTTTAAGTAAAAAGATAGATGATAAGGCTGAAAGTTTAAGCGAAAGTTTAAGTAAAAAGATAGATGACAACAATCAAAGTTTAAGGAAAGAGATGAATGATAACAATCAAAGTTTAAGGAAAGAGATGAATGATAACAATCAAAGTTTAAAAAAGATAGAAGAGAAGTTAGAAAATAGTGTTCAGAAGTTAGAGGTAGGACAAATAGAACTAGGAAAGAAGTTCGAGAATCAACAACAGGCGTTAGAAAATGTCAGACAACAAGTTAGTCTGGAAATAGAGAATGTAAGGAAAGAAGCTGGTCAGATAGCAGATAATGTGAGGAAGGAAGTTAGTCAGGAGATAGAGAATTCTGAAAATAAAATTGTTAACTTAGTTAAGGAAAAATCAGATAATGAAAACAGAAAACTGAGGGAGGAAATAGCACAGAAATTAGACAAAGAGAGAGAAATAGCTAGAAAAGAATTAGAAGAAACTAGGAGTAGATTAGAAGTGTCAGAAAGGGAAAGTAGAAGACAGATGAGGAATTTGGAGGAAATTACCGATCACATGAAAGAGGTAGCAGTAGAAATCAAAGGAGTAAAGGAAAACTTAGAAAATCTAAGAATAAGTGGAAATGTTCCTAGTTGTAGTTCTAGCAACGTAAGTGAAGTAAACGCACGAAACGAGGCGATGCCCAATAATGCGTCAGCTGACATTTCGTTGCTAAATATGGGTGCTAGCACCTCTAGTAATGACAACAAATACAATAATGGAGACAGAAATGGCGGTCCGAATATGACATGGCCGAACCATATTCTTAACGAAATTGTACCCCCAATTTTTGAGAAAGAGGATTCTGATGACCCTAAAGTGTTTATTGCAGGATTACAGGAGTATTTTGCGATAAAATGTATACCGGAGGAGTACAAAATGACAATAGTAAGAAAATGTTTTAAAGGTAACGCTGCGAATTGGCTAGACTTGTCCATGGGAAATAACAATGACTTCGGGACCTTTATTAATTTATTCCTGAACAGATATTGGGGGGCAAACAGACAGGCAAGTATAAGGCTCGAGATCAGCAACGGGAAATTTAACCCTAGAACTGAACAGTCGATGGTGAGCTATTTCATGAAGGTAGCTAGAAAATCGAAAATGTTAGATCCCCCTATCAATGAGAAAGAATTGATAACTCTCATGACAACTCATTTTCCTGAGACTATACAACATTATTTAATCATAGCCAAACCCAATAACGTCGCTGCTATGATTGATTTGTTATTAGCCTTAGAAAGCAACAAGCCGAGAAACAATTCAGACAATAAAAATCAAGAGACAAGCGGAAGCGAAAGATGGAGTAATTTCGGGCAAGGGGCACAGTCACATCATAATCGGAATGACATAAGAAATAGATATCGAGGTCCAGTGCCGAGGGTTGAAGCGAACTCCTGGGAAGGTAGGAGTAGAAACCATTTTGACCGGGACAATAGAAATCGGAATGGGGAGAACCGTGAAAGGAACATCCAAGTAAACTATATGAATGCCGGCCGATGTGATAGAAACAGCAGGGGACAAGTATTTAGATTTAGAAGACATTCTGGTAATGAATATTGGAGGAATGACGATAGTTATGAGTTTAGGCCGAGGTCGCCGAGGCAGGGAGACAGGAATAGAGATGGTCGTAATTCACCTGAGAATTCAGAAAGGTCTGAGGCCATTAATGCCACAAGACAGATGGTAGTAAGCAATCAAAATCAAGTGCCGGAAACCAGGAATATAAACAGTGGAACTGGAACCGGAGCTGTCAGTCGGACGCAGGGAAACGCCAATCCCAGTCAAACGCGCCTTCAGTGAGAACTGGGATAAAT